>VDFB02201182.1:0-36862 GCA_007258455.2 Sequoia sempervirens | reverse complement strand
TTAGTGATTCAGAAAATAACAAACTCTTTAGAACAAGTTAATCCATTAACTTCTTTTACCTCTGAAGAATTAGTCAAGCAATTGGAGAAGATTGCACAAAAGGCTAAAGCAGTTGATTCTTGGGAAGCTCAGCTAATTGATCAAAGTATACCAGTGATTGAAAAAGCATTACATATTTTGAGTACTGTCAGGGCAGCAAGAGTTAAGATGAATCAGACTTTGGAAGCTTTCAAGCAAAGTCTTAATTCACTTAGAAACGATTTAAAAATCTAGCATGAGATGGATCAAGTCAAGCTAGAAATTCTACGCAACAATTCAATAATACCAAGTAGAGAAAAATATGTAGAATTTGAAGAGTTCATGACAAACAAGTCATTGGTTATTGAAGACCTCGTCAAAGATGTTCAGGCTACGCTAGAGATGAGTGACGAAGTTGAACAGGACATGCTTTCTAGTTTTGAGAAAATGTCTTGTAGGATTGTAAATCACGAAGGAGAATTACTTGCAACTAATGTGATTACTACAAAAATAGCAGCAAATCTTCATCAAGAGTTGGAATCAGAACAGTTTACCATGGATTCAATTCATAAGTTTGTTAATCATCGAATAATCCTTGATAAAATGCAAACTGTTCATGAAGAACACAAATAATTAACAGTAAGGTATTATGATGTGATCCTTAAGACTATTGTGGTTGCCAAGCACACGCTAGGTCCCAACCCAAATGAGTTGCAAGAAATTATTAGCAAATTTCAGTCTTTCAAAGCTAGGACTGAAATGGAATAAAAGTGTCTCATAACACTTTATCTTTATGTATTTTGTTTTCGACAAGTTATAGGTAAAAGCAAATTTTGTAATCACAAGTGTTCCTTTCACTTGCAATTTTGTAAAATGTAATTACATGTGATTACATTACAAGTCAAAATACAATAGGACTTGTAATGTTGAATAAGTCAATTGCAGTTAGTTAGTGGTTGAGAGAATTTCTCAAGTTAGTTGGGATCCTCCCACCTTTTTCTCAAGGATTCTATCCTATAAATACTTGAGGGGGTCTATTGTAATTATCATCTTTTTGGCAATAGAGAGAACTCTGCAGAAATTTATAGCAAAGAGACTTTGTGCTTTTTGTATGTAAACTTGATTTTCAAGCAATACAAAGAAAGCATATAAGATTTTAGACTTTGTGTTGAATCTTATTGCATGTTATTACTATGTTCTTATGTCATAGTAGTACAATTTTCTAAGTTTTCCTTGTGATATTGTGGAGTTATTGTGAAAAGATTTTGATCTGATTTCTTGCAGACTTTGTGCTACAAGTTTGAAAGATCAAATTAGTTTGATTTATAATTAGAAGTTGGAAAGAGTTATAGGTCTTTGTGCTTATAGTAATTTCCATATAAAGAGGTTTGTGAGTACATCGTATTTTTAGACTTTGAGCTGAAATATATTGTGCTTTGTTCTTAGATTATCATTCTAAAAGGGTAGATAGGATTTCAAATACTCAATACTTTGTGCTTGAAGATTGTTTTCCCGTCCCGGAGGAGGTGACAGAAGTCTTTGTGCTTTCAGGAAACTTCATTTTCTCTCTCATTTACATTTCAAGCTGTTGTAATAGTTTAAAGGTTATTGTCACTTTTCTGAGAGGAGAAAAGAATATAATCTTTCCTGAAGAAAGAGGAAACGTTGCTGTCCCACCCATATTAGTCTAAATTAGTTAATAGAAAAGGGGCAGCCTTCCCTAAATTAGGAGAGTATCATACTCACACATTGTGGCTGAAACCACAATTTTGTATAATCTCCAAGTATACAAAATTTTCACCCAACAAACTTCTAAAAGACTAAAATGATGATGAACAATTAAAAATTTAAAACTAAAATGTCATACATATGAGCTATGTTTACATACAATGCGATAATGTGCATAATGCATACATATGAGTAAACATGCTCAAATTTCAACTTCTAAAATGATGATGAAATATGATGACATAAGCTCTATTTTTGCTTATTAAACCCTTGTTTCAGCACTACTTTGTTTCGAACTTTCATCATTCATGCATAGAAATTTTATAATTGGATATTTGTATGCTTGGATATTTGGCACTTGGCACTTGGCAGAGTATGTAACCAATAACAATAAAGTAACAATGAAATTTTATAACTTAATAGAGTTTGAAACTTTGAAGTTTGTAATTCAAACTTCAAAGTTTCAAACTCTATTAAGTTATAAAATTTCATTGTTACTTTGAATCATCACAACCTAGGCTATAGCTTTCAATTTCATATCTGATTTAATGGCTTCATTATAAACAAAATTCATATAAAATCACTTTTTTTTGGCAGAGTATGTACATTGTAAAGTAAAGCTAAACTGTTACAGACTTACAGTTAAACAACATCAAATGGAGACTCAAGGCCATTCATAATTTCATTGACATGTCACGTAGGTTACCAATTCAAGAAATAAATTATATTTAAAAGAAAAAGAATCTGAGAAAACCTATTTTCCGCTATATTGAAAGGCAAAGCAAAGTTATGATGATTTTTTATGATGATTCGAAAATCTAAAGCCACCAAACCAGATATGAAAATGAACCAAAAAAAAAACCTAACCTGTAGTTGTTGCTGCAAATCACAATGCCAATAGCAACCAATTCGTGCAGAAATAGAAGTCTCGATCATGCAAAAAACGAAGGGAAAATCAATAGTGTGTGATAAAATGTGGAAATGAGGGTTTAAGAAGCAGAAATGCATCCAAAACGCAGGAAAAACAAGCTGATTTTTGTGCGAAAATGAAGAGAAAAACATGTACAAAACGCGTCACAGGTTTTCCGTGATTAATTGAGGATTTTTTTGACGATTACTCTACATTTAGTGGGCAATTAATCGGCTTCATAAAACCCGCGAGTAAAAGTCAAAAATACTCGCCCACTTAAATTTCGGTGATTAATCAACTTCTTGGCGATTAATTGTCGAGTATGCAAATAGAGGGTATAGCTATTGATGACGGTTGCACTTCCCTTTAAGGAAGGTTGCGACTGACTTGGCACCTCCACTAGGCGTTGTGCTAGGTGACAAGAGGGCCCACGTACCTTTAATAATTTGCAAACCTCCTTCCTTTGAATGTATGGCTCTCTTTGAGCTCAAGAAAAGTATGGCTAAGTGAACATGCCCAACACCAATAAAATATATAAATAATATTCAAACTATTACTTTATGCAATATTTCCTCAATCCACTAGTGTAGTTATCACCTACTCACAATCGAAAGATAATCTGTACTCAAATCAGAGAAATAATAAATTTTTGTTTTCCTGCAAACCTCCAAAAATTTATAAAGCTTCAATTGTTCAAATTGCTGCATGAAACCTGTATGATTCCACCTGCAATCAACTAGGGAAGATATCTCATTACTGAAACTAATTTCCCATAGGGTTTTTATCCTAGGGTTTTGCTCCAACAAGACGCTCCAAATCCACAAATAAGAGAAATAAAACAAGCATGAGCAAATGAGCTCCCAAATTCATTTTTATATTTTCCCCGATAGACCTTTTAAATTTCCGCTTAAAATATTATATTAAAGCTCAATAATAAAGTCACTTTTTAATATTTCTTTTAATATTAGGTCACTTTATTGAATTAATTAAAATAAAGTTATCTGTGAAATATAGTTTATTGGACAAATTTAAATTAATTAATTAAATCTATTCCCTAATATCCTAAAATGAGCCTATGGGAATAAAATAGGCTAAACAAACACTTCTGCTTATTCCTTGGAAGGGGACATTACATGCATCCACAGTTTTTGAAGCCATTTTGCAATGACTTATGTAAAGCAAGACTTGACCCCTAAAACATCTATAATTAACCACATTCCATGGTCATACATTGTAATGTTGAACCTTTTTTAACAATCAAGCTTCCTGATAAATGGTATAGATGCCTCTAATATTGGATTGCTGTTCTACACCACAAATGTGGTTTCAAATAATATGTACACTATTCACAATGTGCAAAAGTCAAATTCAACAATTCCCCACAAACCAGCTGTGCATCCTTTGGCAGTGACTAAAGTGCATTGTAGCCCTTTTTATAAATGTAATGAAGTGAAACCCATACCTTGAGGTGAATTCATTTAATAAGAGAAATAGTAAATCTATGGAAAAAAATTGGAAATAAAAGCAGCATTGTGGTTACATCAAGCTGCAATAAATCTTCCTTTACATGATCTAAGACTATTTTTAATAGTATCTTTTTTCCTCTGCGTTCAAATGCACATGTTTAAAAAGAAGAATTAATTAATCCCACTAATATTAGATGAGGTTAAATTTAACCAAATACTTTAGTATTCCTAAATCCAACATTTTCATGATGTCATTCTGTTTTAAGGCTGATAATAAATACATATAATAAAAAATGAACTTTAAAATGATTAAATCTGTTAAGATCATAAAATTGTATTTAGGAACCCGGAAGATAATGTTTGATATGATTGAAGGTGACCATATTGACCACAGAAGGAATTGTCAAAATTTATGTCTAAAGCACTTTCCAAATATATAGGATACACCTTTATTTGGAGCTCTGAAGTTTACATATAGGTTAAAACAAATCTGTCATACCCAAGTGGCATTATCCAATCATTTCCAATGATTTCCTAACAATCCTAACTGATTATAAATTGTCTATGGGGGAACCTTATATTTTATGTACAACCTATTGGAAAATTGACCTCCTTTAGGATTAAGTTATGTTTCAGGCAAAACATTTCAGTCTCATCAACCTGGTTTTGGTTATCTCTTGACCTCAAAGAATATTTAAACTTGTAAATTTAAGATAAGACTTCTGGGATATTTGATTGAAAAGAAGATGATTTTCTATAAGAAGTAAGTTACTTCCTATTATTGGGATCTTTCATTTATGTTTCCCTAAAATGCATTCAAATATTAGTAACAGATAGGACAACTGTGACCACATCACAAACATATAATCCACATACCACATAGCCTTCTCACTGATGAAAAGAAAATCTATCTTATAGAATAATTACCAATTGGCACAACTGAAAAGGTAATACCCATCACAGAGAGCAACCCTGATCCTGCAAATAAACGATTCAAAATGGCTTAGTTATTTATAATAAAACAAAGACTTAAAAATAAACATGAAAAACATTAGGTAAAGAAATTAGTCCTTTTTCACTACCTATTCTCCAACCAAAACAAGCAGAGCACATTAGAATCATTTTTCACTAATATTCATAAAGGACTACATAAAGTCATAACCTGTGCCTTTAATCAATCCAAGAGGGCCCACAATCAGCTGGTATCTTACAATGAGGTTTCAATGATACCATGACCAAGGAAGAACAAGTAGCTATTATCCAAATCACCATTTCCAATAGTCATTTCTGGAGACAAAAAGCAAAAATATAATGGGTCCTAAAGGGTGATTCAAACATGGATTTCTTCCATATATCACTCCTCAAAAGAAATGGTATCAATGTTACAGAAAAAATAACTCCTAAATCCAAAAGAGCTGTCTCAAATACTAAAGAAAAAAACACTTTGACAACAGAATACTTCAAATCTATGTTACACCAAGTTTCCAAGACAAGGATGAAAGGGGATGGGGGGACACATTTCCACGATGGCTTTTTGGAGGCCATTTTTTTGGGAAGGTTATTAAAAAAATATGGAAAATTTTAAAATATAGGAAATTTCAAAGATTTGTATGATAACAATGATAAGGCATTTACTATATAAATTATAGAACCTAATACATAACATTAAAGTTGAGTTGAAATTTCACATGAGAGTTGACAAGCAAACTAACAAAATTTGATTGCTTTCATTATCAAAGTGCATATATATTATATAAAAATTACAATAAAATGCCTAAAGGCTGCAAGTTTCAACTACAAAATGACAAAAACATAGAAACTATGCTGCTACTACTAATCAACATTTGCTAACACTACATCAAAATTTGAGTTTGAATCTAAGTCACTAACACTATGAGGGAGTGCCTCATCCATGGAACTGTTGTAATGTCCCCTTTTCAATAGCCACTCCAGAGGATCATTTAGCCTTTATTATTCCCGAAGGCTAAAGAAGAAATAAGGGAATAATATTAAATTAATTATTTATAAAGTTATCTCAATAAATTAAAATAAAAAAGGTAGCTTTTTTTTCTAATTAATTTAATTAAAGTGACTAAAATAAAATAATAAATTATAAAGTCACTTTTGGAAAATATTAAAATATTCTAGAAGCTTCTTGGAGGATCTTTGTAGAAGATCAAAAAAGTTCAATATAGGAGCTATGAGCAAGCCATTTGAGCATGTCTTGGATTATACTTTTCATATCAGTTTGGTGTGAGCTTGAAGGCTTGCTTGTCTGAGGGTTTGAAGACTCTAGGATACCGGTCTCAGTTGTGGAAGATCAACCCTAGCTCGAAGATTGTGGAGGAAATCAAATCGGATTTCCTACAAAAGTGAATATTGCAAACTTAATGGTCTTTAACCAAATTTGGAGAAGCACAAAGGAATTCGATTTTGTGAAGGAAGCATTGGATATTTTGGAGAACTATTTTCAGTATCCTTGCATATCGATTTTCTTATGTTAGCTATTCATGATTGTTGGGAAAAAATCGTGCTTCATCTAGGAAATTCAAGGCACAGCATTTTGCATTATAGTCAGTTCAATTTTCGAGGAAGTTGATCCATTTGTGACTCATATTCATGATTGATTCTTGCTAGGAGAAATCGCAGTCCTTCAAGCAACATAGGCGCAGCAATTTGGCATCAAGATTGTAATGTCCTTGGCAAAATCTGACTTGTTTTTCCACTTTTTAGGTCTTGGACATTTTGTCAAACAATGGCATGTAAAGTCTGAACTTGCTGTTTTGATTTTTCAGTTTGATTTGGATTGCTTTTGAGTGATTGTAATGTCCCTGTTTTTAGCACTTTACTTTTCAGTGATTGGTAGCCTATTCCCAGTGTGTTGTCGGCTAGTCAGTGGCAGAATTAGGGTTTTCGGCGGTTTGATGGGTTCTCTTGAAGATTCAAGGTTTTGCTTGTGTGGAGTTTGGGTGTTTGGATTCTAGATTCCTTCTGGGTTTTTAAAGAGCTTCGCAGAGGTATGAATTGCAACTGCGTCGGGCAACCTTTCCGAACTTACTATTTTTAGTAAGTTATGATGGCTACATCTCGGAGTTTGGGATTTTGGATTGCGGATTCTTTCTGGGTTTTCAGAAAGCTTCGCAATAGTGTCGCATGTATTGCATTCTAAGCAACTTCTTGAATTTACTATTTTTAGTAAATTCTATTTTTAGCAGTGGTCCAGTCAGCATCAACTCAGTCAACTTTCCTCTTCTGGCAGTTCATTGGGTAATTCTGATTTTTGGCTTTAGGGGTTCTTTTTGGAGAAATAATTCATTTAAAGTCAATAATGTTTTATTTTATAAAATAACCCCTTGTCCTAGTAATATGACTTTAAGTTGTTTTAAAGAAGGGGACCTTGAGGGTTATTTTCTCATGAAGGACATATTGCAAATTTTTCTAAAGTCTATTTGCTCAAAAGGAGATGGACGCCAACCTTGGAAAAGAAGTATTTTATTTTTAAAAGTGATTTTCATCCCTCAAAGAGAGGTACGCCATCTTGAAGGGAGACTTGATCAAGTCAAAACCCTAAAGGCATCTTGGGAAGTGGGGCGCACCTTCTGGAAGCTTCTAAAGGTGCCTTCTCAAAATTATAAAAGGAGCCTTGGGTCTTCATTTTAGCAATCTGATATCTTGAGTATTGTTATGTTGCCGAAATGGTTGCTGGATTGCTTCGAGGAATGAACGCCTCCTAGCTTTGGCTCGACTTCGTGCTAGAGAGATAGCACCTAGTGGAGAAGTTTGCTTATTGTTGAGTGGATTTTGTAGTGAGGTTTGCATTGTAGTGTTGTTTTGTCATTGGAAGTCCAATTTATTGCATTTCATGTGTTTTTTTGGAGCTGCTGATAACAAGGCTGAATCTGTAGTTTCATTCATAAATCAGAAAATAAAAATATATTCGTTCTGGGTACTGCACATTTCCTTTTGTCTATGCTGGGCGCCCCTTTTCACCAAGTTGCAGATTTTTTAATGAAGCATTGAATTTTATAGAGGAAAATCGCCCCTTCTTGTTTGGCCGCCCCTCTTGGAGTGTGTTGTAAAGCATGTTAAATAAATTATGAGGGTTTAAGGGTGGTTTCTTGTTTGCAGCATGGTTGCCTTCTTCCTAGGAGGTTATTGCATCATATTTGAGGTCATTCGGTTGAGAGATGAGTGAGTTATGATCATTTTACTAGGGTTCTATGTTGCTGGTTCAATAATTTCAGTCTATGACCAGTTATATCAGTTTGCATAATATCAGTCATTTGAGTTGGGTAGTGGTGAGGAGTCATTGTGAGCATCTAGGAGACATTATACATCAGTACAGCAGTGATAGACCTTCTTACTCTTTGTGGTTGACATGCATTCTCTAATTATTGTAAGCTGTACAGTAGTACTGTCAGCACTCTAACTTCTGCTCTTTCATTTACTGTATTTCCCACTGGATAAGTGGAAGAGGTTGGCTTGCCGCCTACTTTACATTCTGAAGTTGCATTTGTATTTCTTTATATCTCCGCCATATGGTCGCCTCATTTCCATTCTGGATTGGGTAGCACATACTTAGTGTTGAGTTAATTTCAGTTGCAGTTTGATTTAATTTACTGACGATCCTCTTGCCATATGACAGCCTCTCTCTTGTTGAGATTGAGTGCGCATTCTTGGCAAAGAGTTATATTATAACTGCTGGTTTGATTTATCTAACCCTAACGGGTGCTTCTGCATTGTTGTGTACTTGGCAAAAAATTGAAAAAAATTGGTTCAGTTCTTTACAGTGATGCAAATGATATTTAAGTGCCTTCTAAAAGATACTAAACAACTAGCAAATGGACTGAAATGAAATGCAATATGTTTGTGTATTTTTTTATGCATATAAATGACAACTACTTATGAAAATGTGCACCTACAGCAATAAGACATTTCGTCATACAATTTGCATCCAAACTCCTTATGCCTCCAAATGATATTGCAATAATATGTAAATGATTACAAGCTGAAACTAATATGCAATCAGACCTATTACAAAATCTGTTTGCAATATGTATGCCAATAACTGATTTCTTATTACAAACTTGCTCATACAAAAGCTCTAATGGCTGCCAACAATTTTCAATGTATGCCAATGACTGATTTCTTATTACAAACTTGCTCATACAAAAGCTCTAAAGGCTGCCAACAGCAACCTCTGATTTTTCCTTGAATTTATTGTGGCTTCCTTGATGAAATCGCCCCTCTCTAGCAAAGCCGCCCCTTCCCTTGTCTGACAACTTTTCGTATAAATAAATGCAGCAGTGTTCGCCTCCAAAATTATTGTAGAAATGATTGTCTTCACAAGAGAAAGTGATCCCACCAATACCCACGAAATTTTGTCCCCTTAGTGAAGAGCAATGAATGAAAATGCAATTCCTCCTATGGCTGGTCTGCAAACTAAAACCAAATTCCAGACCTCAAATAACTCACCAAGTGTCTCCAAAAATGTTCTCCAATGGCTGCAATTATCCCAATGAGAAAGACTGAACTATCTCCCTCCACTATCCAACTAAGGTTGATATTTCACAACCAAAATTGGTACCTTAGAGTCTTCAAACCCTCAGGCAATGAAAGCATTCAAGCTTTCTTTCTACCACGCAGGTATGTAAGAAGTAATAAAATCCAAGTGTTCTTGAATGACTTGCAATGAGCTTCTTATATACTTTTTCAAACCCATCTCCAAAAAGCTTCTAGAAGAAAATATTATTTTACTTCATTAAGTGACTTTTTGATATTATTATTTTTTTAGTCACTTTATTATTAAATTAATTAAATATAAAGTCACCTTATGATATTGTATTTTTGTGATAACTTTATAAATAATTAATTTAATATTTAATTTAATTAAAATAATCAATTAGTCATCCTCATGAAATAACAATATTTGGACAAATTAATCAATTAAATTAATCTGCCTCCAAATCAGGGACATGACAAAGATAGTTCGAATTTTGTAGGAGTTCATTTGGTTTTTGCGTTTTGAGGAGGGATGGCTTACTGCTGGGCAGAGACGTCTTGTGACTGCTTGTGGAGGGGTAAATCGTGGCTGCCAGGTGTGGTTACATTCACTATACAGTCACTGCCATTTCATCATTAAGGCATCATCCAAGTTGGAGTTATTTAGTTAGTCTTGCATTTGCATTTAGTCTCAGCTCTACAATTAATGTATCACTATCTTACAGCTGATTATAGCATTGCCATAGTTTCTTCATTGCCACATTGTAGTCTTGTATGTAATTGATTATGACAGTAAAGCATTCAGTAGTAGCTTGGTCAATTGCAAAACATTGTAATCATTTCCAACTATGCAATTCAATACATAAAGGAGTTTGGAGTTCGCATGCCAATTGTTTGTAAAAATGTCTTGTGGCTACACCTGCTTATTTTCAATGAAGTAATAGCTGCATTTGCATTTCAGTCATCTATGAGTCTTAAAAAAAATGAGAAATAAGCTTGTATTTCATCCTTCATTTCATTTTCAGTCATTGGCATACTTTAGTTAGAGTCTATTTATGCTTACTTTGTCATTATATGAGAAAAAGTCAAAAAGAAACATCATCTACTAGTTGAAACAAGATTTCAAGACAACTGTTTGACAAAATTCCAAAACCACTCAAACTGAAAATTTAGATCAGAAATTGCAAGGGTTTTTACAACTGTTATCACTAGAATATGCACCCTTGCTAAGCTTTTACTCAGCTATCCAGTGAAACATGGGAATGATCTCTAGGTGTGGGACCCTACTAAATTTGGGATCAAACCTCCAGATGAAGGGATGTCTCCTTGTTTGAAATGTATTTTCAGATGTTGATACGTAACCTATCCTATTCTAACACTCATCAATGAAAAGGGATAAAAATAAAATGTCTAAAACAATGTGGAGATGCACCAAATAAGCTTAAAGAACTTTTGTATCAATTTTACATGACAAAATAACCCTTAAACAACTAATAGGAATACACAAACTCATAAAACTCTTTGCACAAGTAAGAAAATGAAGTTGAAACCACAAAGAGCTAATCATTCACAAGATAGAATTTCAATCTTCTAGCATTAGACAATGCAAAGAATATGAGAAAGGCATAAAGTTCAGTTGTTTTATTAATCAAAAGGGAAAAATACATCTGGTACAAAGTCTTGTACAATAGTTTTATATGAAAATTAGAGAGTTCTCAGATATTTATTCTTACAAAGAATATATTTCTAAAATACAAACATGTTTGAGAGAATATAGAGCTATATTCCAGTGCAGTATAAATGATAACTCCTCCTTCAATGCTATTAGTCAAATGTAATAACCACCCTTAATTTTTTTTTTTTTAAAAACTTGTTAGCTCAACAGAATGAAAATGCTAAACAACTTTCTTTTCCACTTTCTAATCACCAAGTTCCCAGTGTGGGCGAGGTGAGAGCATACAGTGTACGAGATTACAATTATACTTGAAATGAACAATTGAAAGTAACATCCACTTATCCAATGGGGTTAGTTGGGCACATCCACTTTGTAGTGGGAAAGCATATACAATAAAGAAATGCAAAGTAAGCTCTTCCACTTCTCAGTGGTGAGTGAGTACAACTAATAAACAACCCTTCCACTTCTTAGTGGTTAATGAGTACCAGAAAGCCACTTATTCAGTGGGGTGAGTAACAAGAGCCACTTATGCAATGGGATGAGCAATAAGAGCCACTTATGCAGTGGGATAAGTAACAACGACTAACAAGAGCAAGATCACTAGTGGTACTACCACCCAATGTTACAATGTTAGCTCTTACAATTCATTCCAAACCAAATACATATTTGTTGTTACAACTATTAATGTGATATAAAGCTGCTTAAAGCACCCTAAATGAACCCCCAACTTAGGAAACTAACCACCCAGCATTGTAATATAAAATGTACCTTAGAATATGGCAAATGGAAGGCTGATATAAGTCTGAAACTTCACTGCAGCAGTTTGGATAGTGAGATAAATGACTTAGGAAACTTCACTCAGCTACCTCCAAGGTGCCAAAATGATCACCAACTATATTAGCACTCAAACAACCAACTGAGAGAATCCCTTGAAAAACCTCCTATAGAACCCACAAATCCCAAAAAATCCCTTCAACTATGTAAGATTAGTATGCGGAGGCCAATCAAGAATAGCCTTGATCTTTTCAGGATCAACACTTACTCCCTTAGCGCTGATTATGTGTCCAAGATATAGCAACTCTGACATGCCAAACTCACACTTGGACTCCTTAGCAAACAATGACTCACTCTCTAGGATGCTTAAGACATCATCCAAATGCCTCAAATTCTCCTCCCATGACCTATAAATAATTATATCAACACAAACTTATGCAACTACTTGCTGAATGTGATGTACCACCCCAAGTGGACACTTGCTAACACCAAGTTTTCTGCCTTATATATTTTCTTGGTTTTTTCAAAGAGTTTACCTTCAATGATATATTGCCTAGTAAAGTGCAAATAACTGAAATGAAATGCTAATAACATATGCCAAAGTCCGAACTAATTGAGGGTGCAATGCAACAATCTTTTGGTAACTTTCAATGAAGATCTATGGCCAAAATGACATGAAATATACGCTTCAGCTGATAGACATTATTACGAACAATCGGCATGCATAATCAGATTCTGACTCAGATTGAAACTATCATCTACAGCCAAAGACAATTACTTGATATGCAGCTCCAACTCTTTTATTGTATGATGCATAAACTCATTACCAGCTGATTACAAGCTTTGATAAATGTATCTAGGACTGATTTATCATATCACTACTTCTGAAAGAAATCTACAGTACCAAAGTTGTCTTACATCACATAGGGAACCACAATACTTAATTCTGGGCGATATTGGTAACAAAATCAACTTTAAATACAATGCTCAGTTCAGATTCTAAGGTGATTCACCAATATAACAGCATACAGTTCCTTCGCAGCAGTTTATAAATACTGATTTTTGTCTACAAACAATTTTGGGACTGATTCAAAACATTTTCTGAGTACTAACAGCAATTAGAAAGACATTTCTAAGCACTCCGGAATGTGATAACAGTAGCACAAAGTTTCAGACTGATTCACACTTTTCTGTGATTAACTGGCAGCCAGAATACAAAGGTTTTCCAACTATAATACTCAGAAATACAAAGGTTTTCTGTGCATTGCATAAGAACTGATACAACAAGAAACAAGCATGTATTCTGATTACTCAAACCTGGTAAAGAAATGCCCAGCAGTTTAGATGCCCAGGAAACGAAAGATTAGCAACCATAAACCCTCCAGACTTGAATGCCACTGTAGCGGATCACTGTAGCGCGGTACTGTTCACGTGGTACTGTAGCACGACACTGTTCACGCGTACTGTAGCGTTACTATTCACGTGCACTGTAGCGGGTACTGTAGCAGCCAACAAACCCTTTCAAACTGCTCAAGAAACTTGAATAAAACTTCTCAAATATGCTCTGTAATGACTCCTGTGTGAAGCCACTCAACTGACAATCTTCAACTGGTATTTCACAGCCTCAGTATGTCTGATTCTGAAGAGTTGACGTTCTCCAAAACCTAATTGCAGAAACCCTTGTTTCTCCAACTCCAAATGTTCTCAGAGAGAAAAGACAAAATTTGAATAATCAATCAATAATGAGTTCTATTCTATCTTTGAGAAATAAATACCTCTCTCAAAAATTCGACCCCCTTCAAAAAAGCAGTTTAAATGCATTTAATAATATAAAATTCGCCTCTTTTGAACTTAGGCAATTTTATTAATAAATGGCGTCTTTTTAAATGAGTAATAAATACTCATTTAATATTAATTTTACTCCACTATTATAAAGTATTAAATACTTTATAATTCGCCATAATTAATATTTTAATATTTCACTTAAAGTGACTTTATAATATAAAGTCATAATAATAATTATTTAATTATTATTAAATGCTCCCTTATTCACCGTTTGCTCATCAAACTGTCAAACTGGGTTGAAACTGAGATTGCCAACTGAGCCAGGTGCCCTGCCAAAAATAGTAACCCCTGTTGGCCTGACTTACTATAAATAGTAAGTGCCTGAATATCACTGTGAGCCCCTGCGAAGGCCCAAACCTGAAACAACTGGAGGAGTAAGGTCCTGAAACTCTGGATAACTGCCAAGGAAGACCCTCTCATCACATTTGTCAGCCTACGAGGGTCAAATGATAGGCTAATCCTTACGAACTCTGATGCTCACAAAAGGGGACATTACATCAATATCCTATTCATGCATGACTGGAAAGTAGCAGGAGCATTAGTCAATCCAAAGGGTATCACAAGGAACTCAAAGTGTCCATAATGGCATCTAAATGCCGTCTTCTCAATATCCTCCTCTCTAACTCCGATTTGATGGTACTCAGATCTTAAGTCTATTTTAGAAAAATGGACTGCTCCATGTAGCTCATCTATCTATAGGATGGGGTATCTGTCCTTGATGATCTTGTTTCGTACCCTATAATCTATGCACATACGCATAGTCTCATCCTTCTTCTTCACTAGCACCACAGAAAAAGAAAACAAACTCTTACTCTGTCTAATGTGTCCCATGTCCAGAAGCTCCTTAATTGTTTTCTCAATTTCATCCTTCTGCCTCTTCAGATGCTTGTATGGTTTAGTAATGACAAGCTTAGCCCCCTCCTCCAACTCAATCACATGCCCAATGCCTCTATTAGGAGACCTACCTAGAGGTATCTTTCCAAAGACCTTGCTTTGCTTGGATAGAAAAGCTTGAATGTCTGGAGGATAAGAGTGCTTCTCCTCTTCTGTAACTGTGGGCATAACTACACACTCTACTGCCCACTCTACCTGATCATGCCTGAATAGCCTCTCTATGTGTTTGAAAGAAACTACTCGAGGCCCTTCATTGGATATCCCCTCAAGACAACATTCCTACCCTCTGATTTAAACTTCAGCTCCATAGTCTAAAAATTAAGTGTGATCTCACCAAGGGAATGTAACCACTAAATACCCATCACAACATCTATATCTCCAATGCTAACCACATAGAAGTCATCCTTTACTTCATCGTTACCCAACTGAAGGCTAAGTTGGGGAATCATCCTAGTGCATGTAATGGTAAACCCATCCGCAACCATCACTCTAAAGCCATCAACCTCTTGCGTCTAAAGACCCCTACGTGCTACAAGTCCCTCATCTATGAAGTTATATATAGCATCAGAATCTATCAAAGCAATCAAGCACCAGAATCTATCAAAGCAATCAAACGCTGCCCATTAAGAACTCCTCTGATGTGCAAGGACTCGTTCTTTTGGAAGCTATAAAGTTGGGAAAGCTTCCCCTCCTTGGCCTCTTCCTTCTCAGACTCCTCAAAAGACTCTTCTTCCTCTTTCTCTGTTGAATCAAATTGTTGGTTTGATTTTTCTAATGAAAATTCCTCTACTGAATAGTACTCAATCCTGTTTACTTTTCCCTTAGTCGCACATTTATGACTTGGGTTCCAAGGCTCCTTACATGAGAAACATAAATTCTTCCTCAAGTCATTCAAGGTGTCACCATCAAGTCTTGTGACTAATTTTTTTTGCAGATTGGTGTCCTTTGTAAATGGTCTTTTGTCTTTCTTGTGTAAAAATGGTTTGGATTGAAATTAAGATTTAGGGGCAGCCCACTCCATACTCTTTGCTTTTTTCATGGCTTCTTGCAAGGTGGGAGGGTCAAATGCCTTAATCCATCCCTTAAGTGGCTCCATAAGTCCCTCACTAAATAAAACCACCAATCTTCTCTTTGTAATCCCGGTGACCATCACTGAAAGCCTCTAAAACTATGCTATGTAAGCCTCCACAATGCCATTCTACTTCAACTAGGCCAACTCTCTGAAATGTAACTCAAGATCCTTCTTGTCAAACCTCTCGATGAGCTTAGTGGTAAACTCATCATATGAAGTGATAGACCTGTGACCCAAAGTGATAAGGCCATGGTACCACCACTCGTGAGCTACTCCATCAAGGTGTAGAATGGAAAACTTTACTGCTTCATCCTCAGTCATAAGTCTAAGGGCTAGATAGTTGTCCAACTTTTGTACCCATTCCTAGCTGTACACTCATCACTACTATCATAATGAGCAAGTGTTACTAAAAATAGAAAATTGCTAAAAATAGCATGTCCAAATGCCAAATTAGCCCAAACTGAGATGTAGCTCTACTTACTAAAAATAGTCAGTGCTAAAAATAGTAATTACTACCCACCAAGTATCTCAAAAAACCCAAAAAAATCCTAAAACCACTTTGGTAAGCCTCTACAAAAAACCCCTAAAAGTGCTGGCAAGAATCCCCAAGAAACTTGGAATGCCCTAAAATGCCTCTAAATAGCCTATGGGACTCCAGAAATAGGCTAACATTCACTGATAGGCTTAGGACTAAAAAGGGGACATTACAAAGGTGATGCATATCTTTTCATAGACAAGACCTATAAACCCTATAGGTTGCCCCATTTACCCCACTTAGTATTTTCCATGAGTATGGTGATCTTATGAAATTGAAAGGAAGTCCATTGGCATAAATACAACGTACAATGTGCTCATCAACATTGTTCCTCTCCTCATTCTACTATGCCCTTTCTCTTGCAACCTTAGTTCATTTGTTGGAAAGAGGGGTTAATATCTTCCTCTTAAGATGATGTTGCAAGAAATGGGTATATGGCAGCCACTATTGGAGTAATTGATGATGACCCTTTTGGTGGCCTATGAGATTCTTTCTTGGTCAAAGGATGTGACTTTGATCTAGGATTTTTGTCTAGACTTTCTTTCTCTTTCTTTTTTATATAAGCAAGAAATAGTCCCTTTGGCACCCATTTTAGCCCATACCACCGTAAGCTCTAATTTCTTGGTCAACAATTGCACACAAGTGTTTTTCACCCAAATATAGGAGCTCCTATACTCATTCCAGCATTAGTTAGTGCTAACAATAATCATTACCTCCAACAAGCTACTCAATCATCATTACATGTCACCAAAGCGATGAAAATTGGTCAACCTTAAAAGTTAGCCAACCATTGGCCCACAAAGCTATTAAGTTTTAGATCAGATATGCAAAGCAGAAAGAAACATAACACAGAACAGAAGACAAAGCAAATTATCCTGGGAAAACCCTTCCACTCAAGGGAAAAACCCAGCAGGAATTTAATCAATTATAGATTAAATACAATAGTGCAGAAATATCACTCCAGAATCAAGCCTAGAAAGGAAAAATATAACAAAATAATCCAGCACTGTAGATAGTGTGAATTTTCAAGCAACAAGGAATAAACAAATCTCCTTCTTGAATGTCGAACTTGCTTCTGTAGATCAGAAAAATCGAATTGTTGAATTGAATGAATAATGAGGAGAGTCTCTCTCCTATATATACCAATCTAGGTGTCAATCTCCTCTTGAGCCGACCTAGAAGATTCAATATTTGTTTATGATAAATAGGCCGACTAGCCTTATGTAATTATTCTTTTGGGAAATACCTCCCGCAACTACTTAAAACACTAACACTCCCTCTTAGCTAGAGAGGTATTCACAGATATCTAATCATGGATTCTCTCAACATGACGTCAACAATGGCTACACCCAATTGTGGGAAACACAGCTCAGTCTCAAAGATGTGATCTATACAAGGGTTTTCACCTCATATTTCTCAGTCTCAAAGAAATATACTCTACAAGGGCTTTCACCTCTTATTTCTCAGTCTAAGAGAAATATACGCTACAAGGGCTTTCACCTCATATTTCTCTGTCTCAGAGAAATATATGCTACAAGGGCTTTCATCTCACATTTCTCTGTCTCAGAGAAATACACACTACAAGGGCTTTCACCTCATATTTCTCCGTCTCAGAGAAATATTCACTACAAGGGCTTTCACCTCATATTTCTCCATCTCAGAGAAATATACACTCTAAGGGCTTTCACCTCATATTTCTCCATCTCAAAGAAATATACACTACAACAGTTCTTAATGATGTTGTGACACCCACTCAGTGAGGGAGTCATTTTCCACATCCTTTGTAGCCTCTGTTGGTTTGTCAAACTCCCTCTAAATGTCATTCCACCTCCATGAAGTATCCTTTAGATCTCCTGAAGGTTTCCTCCTCTTCGAAGTAACTAGTCGTAATGACAATCTGTATAGGCTCTCCTGACAAATATCAATCACATGAGCTGAATTTATGTTGGAGTTCTTCGGCCATGCAAGAACCTTTCCAAGAGTTGAAGTTTGAAGCTCCATCAAGCCTATCTTCTACCTTGACACCGGTCACCATCTTTTTTTTCTTAGTAACTTCCCTAAAGACTTGTCTTCTACTCAAAGTTGAAAGCAGTCGTAATTATGTATAAAATACGGATGTTGGATCTGCCCTAGATCCCTTCAAGGTATTCGACAAAATTTGCTCACTACACAAATATGCTTTGAATTTCTACTCACTTAACCTACACTCAGATTTGCAATTTGATATTCAATAAATACTTTCAAATCTGAACTTTATCTTCAATAGGACTGCTCAAAAGAAATCCGATTTCTGCCCTTAAATCTGCTTCTTAGGTCTGCAATAATACACCGTCAAAGTCTGCTTATATTCTTCATGATTTTAGCTTCAAAAAGGTCTAAAACATACTGCTCACAAGTCTTCTCAAGTTTACTCCAAAACTGCTTTAATGATTGCTCCAAAAACACTACGAAATATGCTCCAAACTCGCCTTATATATCAGCACCAAGACTGCAATTAGATCTGCTCTAAAATAGGTCAGAGATATGCACCAAAACCACAACAAATTCTGCTCCAAATCAGACTGGAGGTCTGCTCCTTGTCACCTTATATATCTCCTCTAATATTTCCTTATAGCTTTGTTTCATGTTAGCATGCCTTTCTTTGGAAAAGTGGTATCATGTAGGTTATAAACTGTGTTTACTCAATTGCACATGAGCTTTCAATTTGTGAAAGTTTGTTTTTCCTTCTTGAAAGTGTGTGCATGTCAAAACTGTTTGTATGCATAATCCACAGAATCTTGTTGTGCAGCCCCATCTCCATCATCAGTATTCAAGTGTAAATTGAGTATCTCATTGTTCCTGTCATTTCGGTGCATCACCATAATTTAGTTTTATTTACGTGTACTCCTTCTCCCTTTCCCCTTACAGAATTGATAGTTTAGGTGACACCAAAGGAAGCCGGCCTTCTCCGGAGGTTCATTTCAACTCTAGGTGACCCACAGCCTTGAAATGATCCCATGTTTCTCTAGAAAGCTTAGTTTCATAACTTTGCATAGGGTGCAATTTCTAGGTGACAACACTTCTTCTTATAAGCTTTTGGTGAATGAAGTTGAGATGAAGTTTGACACCTGATCGGTAAGTACTTTGAATGTGATCTTTCCTATTACGCTGTCTCTTTTTATCCAGATTTCTTCATCACTAAAGGTGGCAATGTTTAAATTCTCCATGTTTCAGCAGATTCAACATCTGCATCCCCAAAGAAGCATTGGAAAAAGATGCAGCAACATGATTTATAGGAGACAACAAGAAATCATGATTCATTAGTATGCTGAGACAAGCTAGAAACTTCCTCTTTGAGGAAAAAGTTAAAAAGAGTGGAATGAACAACAGGGAAAGAAGCAGCAGCAATATAAACCTCGATTAGCTGTGATGATTGAGTTCAGGAAGTGATAGGTAATGGTTACATAGAAGAAGAAATGGGAGAATTCAGAGGTGAAACATTGGGCTATAGATCTAAACAAGGACAAAAAAGATGATCGTATTGATTGAATATTTTGCACTCATAAACAATTATTTTCATAGACAATGGGTTTGTTTCTAGACACTTCATATCAGCAAATGTTCATTGTTTGATGATATCTCAATATGGTTATTCCAGATAACGAACAAAGATGTACACATAATCAAGTACAGTCTGCTGTGAGTTTGTTTAGGTGCTGGAAACATACTTTCCAATAGCAGAAGGAGCAGGGTTGTATGCATGGAGATATGGTATCAGATACAGATACAGAGAATGTTCAAGATCCCTTGATACAAATACAGCTAGATACGAGAATTATAAAAATATACAAATATTCAATTATTTATACATCTAAGGGCATCGAACATAACATCTAATATATTCATTTATATTTGTTTTTAAATTTTAGTTTATAATATTTATTTTGTTATATGATGTTTGTGTCTTTACTGATATATCTGTGTGTGTGTACAATTTTTTTTTTGGCAATATTTAATGTTTTTTCATTAAACTGGATATAGCACCAGATAGTCCGGTATCATATATAAACATAGGAGATATGGTCTAAATATAGGCTCATGTATGGATAAGTCTGGATATGGTATCCATGCTATATCTGGGTGTATCATATCTTTATCCAATATCTGATACACATATACATATATCTAGACAAGGGAGGGCAAGTATCGGGCAACTCTGACTAACAGTTCTCCTAAGAAAAGCTTCACAGCAAAACATTAGCAAGAGAAGAGAGACAAATCACTACAGTAAAATTAGTCAGGGTTATTGAGTACGATTATAAGGAGAAGTTAAGTTATTTGTAATAAGACAATTGATATTCATAAACAATGGCCCTCCTTAGAAAACAGTACCTCTATTCTCTTTGGAGGAAAAGATCATTGCTAAGATAAAGTAAGCACTGGGAATTATCATGACTTTTACAGAAGCAGGATACTTCCGGTCAGCAGCAATCAAGTCTGTTTCCATCTTGGTATTTTGATAGACACATAAAATAAATAAAAGCATGCTCCTTGAGCTGCCAAATACAGAATTCCTTTTCTTCTAAAGGAATTTCGATTTATAAATTACTTCTGACTCCCTACAACAGCAATGAGATACTCTTGAAGCAACTGGAGGCTGATAACCGTAGGTGAACATGTTTCAACCAAAATTGCAAAAGTTCATCTCTAGAAGATTTTACATTGTGGGAGGTTTTCATTCAAAAGGATGGGGGAGGCATCCATCCAACATAAGGAAGAGGACAGAGAGTACATAAATGCATGCCAACTGAATTAAGGTCAAGGAGAATGAGTGCATTTGATTTGAATTGCATATATGATATAGATCCAAGGTTTGTAACACATATACTGATCTAATAGTCAAGTTATTGATATATCCATCAAAGATTTGTACCACATATATAGATCTGATAGTCGTATGATAGCTGAGAGATCTGATAATCTTATCCATCTGCAAGGAGATTGACTAATGATTTATATTATGTGGTCTAGAGACTCTAGATCATTTGCATATAAATCTAACACTTGATCCATCACTAACAGCATTTAAGGAACGGAGAGAGAAAACTGTTTAGAATGTTCATTGTTCAATTCAATATCTCTATATTGGAATTTCCTACCATGTATACTGAGTTCAATTTATTTTTTACTGTCCTTCTCTTGGAAGGTACCTCTTTAGAGAATGTCAGATGGCCAGGAACAGTTGTAAGAGTTTATGGCATTCGATTCGGTTGGCAGCGATCAGTATTGTTGCAGTGCACAGAAGTTTTGACTTTCTAGTTTCTAGAACAAAACCCGAGTAGTTTTTAAAGGATGTGAATTCTTTGTCCACTGGGGCAGGCCCAGATGGCTTCTTTCCTGGCCTATGTAAGAAGTGATTTTCCTCATAATCCTAGTGCTTGATATACAATCCACTTCTTCAAAAAATTCAATTAAAAAATAAAGTCCAACTCTGAAACTTTTTTTTTCTGATTGCATTGAAATCTTAGAAAAGCTTAAATTCTCAAGCCTCCTCAATTGAACTATGAAAATCTGACCAAAACGTAAAATAATAAATAATGATCAAGGTGCCAACCATTGCCAGGGCGTGCTGGAGGCCCATGACTCCAGCCAGGAGGAGTGGTATCTTCTCATCCTTGCCATAGAAAGGAGGCAAATCTCTTTTCCCACTGCACACAATTCTGGGAGTACACAGAAATCCCCATTTGTAATTACCAATAAGTTCAATACCCTTATGCCCAGAACCTTGCTGCTCTTCTGCTCTACTGTTAGATATTTCTTCATTGCTGTTGGACTCCATCGGTGCCCTTCACTATACTGCTCACAATTGTGAACTGCAATGGGTATTTTAATATATTGAACAAAACTAACTTTCCAATAAAAGAATAACAGTCCAGAAAGGAATTGCACAAGAGAGAGAATACAACAGCTGAAATACAAAGACCAGCCCCAAACCAGCTGATACTTGTGTATTTGAACAGTGTATGTGTTGTTGGGTGGCCGCTAAACTTATTTTGTTTTTTTTGAGAAAAGTCCGATTCGTTTACTGCATTCGATTTTATATTTGGTTTGGTGGATATTAAAAATCTTTTATTTTATGAATAAGGGCTTTTCCCATGTTCAAGGAATTCTATTAGCGGGAAAAACTACTTTCGCTGCAGCTTTCAGGCCTTCAGTTCCGTGCACGTTCCTAAAATCCTTCATTTCATTCAAAAGAATTGTATCTCGGACAGATTTCCATGAAGTTTAAGTTTAACTAATAGTCAGCTTCTTACCTTTTATGGAATAAAAAGTGTGGTCCTACACGCGAGGAATCGAGGACTTTTGTAATGTTCTATGGACCCAATAATAAAAAGAGGCTCCCCAATTGGTGAATCTGCCACCCATAACGATAGCATGCAGTGCCCGGGAAGTCGAAAAATCTCTCACTAATCATATTCCGCATTAGGGAATGTCTTGTTTGATTTATAACTGCAACCTGGATCTTTTCTATCTAAAAATCTCTGAGCTAATCATATTGCACATTAGGGAAGGTTTTGTATGATTTATGGCTGCAACTTTGGAACACTTTTATCTAGTTTATTTATTATGATTATGGGGTGATCTATAAAAAAAAATCATCTAAGAAATATTTGCATGAGAATATTTGTATGGGATGCAAGTTAAGTGGGCTTAACTTTGGGGAAACTCTTTAGTTAAGTGTGTTTGAGATGGAGCAACACTGGGATGGATGACCTCCCTTAAGTGGGCTTTACCTTGGGAAACTCTTTAGTTAAGTGTGTTTGAGATGGAGGAACACCGGGATGGATGACCTCCTTAAGTGGGCTTAACTTTGGGGAAACTCTTTAGTTAAGTGTGTTTGAGATGGAGCAACACTGGGATGGATGACCTCCCAGGATGGGCATCACCTACATGCAATGAGTGCTAAGTGGATCATTCATTATCATGAGAGATGGGTTCTTGTGAACCACTACTCATGAAACATGGGTCAATGACTTTGACTCGTAAAAACTACACATTGAATCCTAATAGCAATATCATAATTTGACACGCTGTGGAAAAAACCTCCTACTTATCAATATTTGTATGGTTCACCTTTTCATATGTGTTCTTTAATATTTTATTTTTAATATTTTTTTAAATATAAGATTAATTAAGGGTTGTCATTTAATTAGTTAGGTATAATTGATAAGAGTAATGATATGTTGATTGATTATGTCATTCATTAAGATTAAAATCTTTCAAAGTACAATAAATAAGAGATGAATCCAAGATTGTACCTCACACAAACTAAAAAATGTAGTATAAAAAAAAAATTGAAATATCTATAAATATATACATATGTAATATATACATATATTTATTTATTTGCCTATTTTGATTGTTCTTTTATATCCTTTATGTATATGCATACTTCCTATGTATATGTATGTATGTATGTATATGTGTATACATATGCATATTTTGATTATATATCTTTATAGTCTTATATATTTTTATTTATTTATAAATTATTATTTAAATATACACTTGTGTACATATGTAATGTATATATACATTTATTTATTTATTTGTCTATTTTGAATATTTTATCACTTATGTGTATTCATACTTCCTACATATATGTATATATGTGTGTATATAAATACATACATGCATAAATATATAGAAAATATATGTGTGTGTTTTCGGGTTTATTCTTTTTTATTACATATAAATATTGGATTTAGAGGCAGGGGGGCTAGCTTGATTGGCTAAAGCATCCTATTGTAGGCAAGAGGCCACAAGGTCTAGCCTCCCCCCAAACCCATGGTATCGGAGGGCGTGTCGCGCTAGCACCAATGCCACCGGTCATGTGAAAAATGTTTACCAAGTACACTACAGTTTATAGGGGGACGGATACCTAACCGATTCCTCATTCTAAAAAAAACAAAAACATATAAATATTGGATTTAATTATGTTTATGTATATATAGTGTATATATACATTTATTTATTTATTTAAGCCTTTGGCTTTGTAACAAATAATATAGCTACAACTTTAGAGTATTTGTGATGACTAAAATTAATATCCAAACCAAAACCAACCTGGAATTACTCCACTACAATCCTTAACTAGTATCAATGCAGGATTTTAAACTCAAAATAAAATAACCAACACTTCACTCCGCAATCTATCTAAGAAATAACAACAATGAAGTAATAAAAGCACAACCACTAGCAATAATAATTGGCTTTCTTTTTTCACAAAATTCAAACTATC
Organism: Sequoia sempervirens; assembly: GCA_007258455.2. Classification (NCBI taxonomy): domain Eukaryota; kingdom Viridiplantae; phylum Streptophyta; class Pinopsida; order Cupressales; family Cupressaceae; genus Sequoia; species Sequoia sempervirens. The sequence goes on along the minus strand of VDFB02201182.1, from coordinate 12,162 downwards.
ATGTCCACCATTGTGATGGATTGACAAACAATAGACAAACACTACACAACCAATTCCCAAACTCACACCATTTCAAGGTTGCATTGGAATAACAACAATACAAAGAAAACCCAACAACACTTTCTCAACACAATTTCCAAAGAATACTTTGCAACTTGTAAATACATGAAATAGAGGTTAATATGTTGTCATGAATGCACTTCAGGAACTTGGTTGCCAAGCAGGTAACTCATTCCTACACCCCCTCTGACTATCCCATTTTCATGCCTCTTACAACTGCCTATGTTTTCTTTTCACACCAAAATTTGCTTCTCTTTTCTTGCTTGCACCAACCTCTCACACCTCATTTCCTTTTTCTCATGCCTAAAACAACAACCACTCACTTGTTGGGTGATGCAACTCCTCTTGATCTTGGGTAACTAAATTTTAATAACTGATTTTCCTCATTTTCCCAATCCCACATTACATCTCCTTTTCAACTAAAATATAACTATTTCTTTCCTTCTTTACTAGCGTGGTTATCTTAGTAATAATAAAGTTTCATTTTATATGAAAATAAACTCATAACTTCCTGCCCATGTGGTCCTCCCAAAGTTTGAAATTTCTTTAACATGTATATCAGCTCCTCACTTCTTCTAATCATGGATTTATGAGGTTTGATTTTTGACTGTCAGTCAAGATGCCCGAAATGGATGTAAAATTGTCTTTTTGCTGAGTCCAAATTGCCTTACAAAACAATCACAGCCTCAAAACATCAAAATTTGAAAGAAAAGAAAAAATACCAAACATAAATATAAATGCAAATCAAAATTAAAGGATGCTCCTGCATCAGGCTCCCCTAGAAACAAGCAAAATCATGAGCTCATGCTCATGAGGTCATCGACACTATTACCTTATTTGGAGATCTCCGCAGTTGTTAACCAAGTGGTATCGTCCAAAGGATGATTCTTCCATTTCACCAAGTACTTGAAATATTCTTTTCCTTCGGTCTTCTTCAGCAACTACTTCTCCAAGATGCACTCAATGTCGATCGGATCTAGATTGGTCACTTGTTGTTCCCATCTTGGAATCTACTTTGTCTATTGTTCCATCGATTTCCTCACCTTTGTAAGGATAGAGATTAGCCACATTGAAGATGGGCGAGATACCCATATCGAAAGGAAGAGTTATCTCATAAACATTGGTGGAAAACTTTTTGAGAATCTTGTAAGGATAGATCTTCATTTTTAGTTTGTTGTATTCACATTTTGGAAATCTCTCCTTCCTAAGATGAGCCAAAACGAGATCATCAACCTGAAAATGTACTTCTCTGCACTTATTATCAACATATTGTTTGTACTACTGGCTTCTTCCCTCAATCTACAATTTGACCTCTTTATAAAGGTCATGAATACATTTGGCAAACTTCTCATCATTTGCACTTTTCCTTTCAAAATTACCAAGTTTTCTAAGTTCAAATACACCCCTTGGGTGCATACCATAGACAATGTAGAATGGGATCAAACCTATACTCCTGTTTGGAGAATCATTATATGCAAACTCAGCCTATGCTAAAGCCATACCCCAATTACCAGGTGTGTTTCCAACAAGACACCTCAATATATTTCCCTAACTTTTGTTAACTACCTTTGATTGACCATTCGTTTGGGGATGGTAAGCTGAGCTAAAACTGAGATGGGTGCCCAGCTTCTTCCAAAGTGTTCACCAAAAGTGTCCCACAAACTTCATGTCTCTATCAAATACTATACTCCTAGGTATACCATGCAACCTCACTACTTATTTGGAAAATAAATTAGCTATATGTGTTGCATCATTAGTCTTTTTGCAAGGAATGAACTGAACCATTTTTGAAAACCTATCCACATCTACAAAAATAGAATCATTTCCTCTTTGAGTTCTAGGCAATCCTACAAAAAAATATTTACTCATTGAATCCCAAGGTCTATTTGGCACAAGTAGTGGTTGGTCCTGTTGTCGAATAAAGTTTGCACCCTTTCTAAGCTATCAACTATAGTAACCTATCGACACATGGGAAAACTTCGAGGTTGTGGGTGACCTGAGAATGAAGTGAACCTCCAGATTATGGGCTGGTTCCCCTTAAGATACTTTGAGAAAAACTAAAAAATGATAAGGGAAAGAGTAAGGAGGATGAACTCGAATTTAAAACCTATCACTAACAAGTGATACACCAAAGATAAAATATGACAACACTGTAGAAAACTCACAGAAAATCTCAATAGAACTAAATAGTCTCACAATACAGAGATTTATGCTTATAAAAATGAGTCTATGTAAGGTTCTGACTATTCTAGTGCTTAACACAAGGAAAACAAGGTGTCTTCACATATATAAACGCAATAGAAAGAGATCACTAACATAAACCAGCTTTATGGCATAATATTCTTTGCATCCAATACTGAAGGAATCTGATAAAATAGAGGATTACACAGGATTTTATCATGCAACTCACAAGCAATACTAAAACAACAAAGAAAAACTGAAAGGAAATGACTTTCTATTAAGAAAATCAAGAGTCCCTATGTTACAGGTCTGCAATATTATGAAAAAATGAGTTACAAAGTCTGAATAATGCTCTTTCAGCAGTCTCCTAACCAAGAACTGCTTTACAAAAAGGAAAAAATGCCATATATACAACCACAGAGTGTCAGCTCCTGCCCTAGGGTTTCAAAAAATGAGTCGGCGCCTGAATACGTCAGCCCTAGAAGTCCTTCGAATGAAGTCAATGAAGCATTCAATGCGTATCCCCTACTCATGTCGGTGAAAGCTCATCCCTGGGCATGGCCTTTAGATCTTTTTTAACGACCGCATTAACTCGCAACCTCCGTGTCCACCCTCGGGATTTCGTCAGAGTTGCCTTGAATGCTCTGCGACATGGTCGTTAATGCTGCTCCACCTCTCCAGTTGACATCCCCAGCTGCTATGGTGACTCATGGCTACCTCCCCTTCGAGAAGCAGCATTAGATCCATCTGCTAGGTTCAAGTACCATTACAGACTGATCACCTCCAATCTCAGAGTAGAGCGATGTCGTCATGCTCCGTCGATCTCATTCGTAGGGGGAAGTCAAATAGTTAAACCACTTGTGATATGCCCTAGCACCTTCTGATTGGTCGAGTTTGTGCTAGGTGGATTCCAAGGCGGTCAAAGGTTGCTTCAGAAAGATCGCATATCGGCGAGACTTTGGATGTCGAGGAGAAGTCATAGCGGGCGGATAGAGTCATACCGATATGCCAATTCTTTCGGCAAGACACACAACGGTCGTCAAGACCTCATGGCGAGCTCCCTAGAGTTATATCGATCTCACAAAGACCATCAACAAGACCCCATCGGGTCGGTGAGACACTATGGCGAAGGCAAGATCCTTCAGCGAGCTTACTCCATGTCGGGAAGACTTTGGGTGTCGGGGAGACATTTCTTCGAACTCATTTCATTTTGCCGCGACCCCCCTGCTATCAGCAGGACCTTTTGTCGATATCCTCGTCTCCTGGCGAAGGCACTCCTTTTCGCTGAGAATCTTCAAAACTGGCAGGGGCGGGACCAAGATGGAACCGGAACCAAGACCGGAGGAAGAAAGGGGGCGGAAGCAAAGACAGATGAATCCCGGCGGAACGGGGTTCCAGACCAAATCTATCACTGAAACTTTCTTCAAGTTTCAGTTTCAGATTCTGACCCGGACCCGACCCCGACAAAACTCAAAGGAAGGCGAAGGAAGGGAGGAAAAGGAAAAAAGACAAATGGGAGAAAGCAACCCCGACGACAACAAGGAAGAAAAGGACAAAAAGTCAGCGGAACCGGAACTGGGACTAAATCCGGACCTGAAACTTCCTTCCAGTTTCAAGTTTAGATTCCATTCTGATCCCGCCCCTGACAACATCCGAGACACGAAGGAAGAAAAGAAAAACATAAGGGGGAACCAAGGAGGAAGAGACAACCCTCGATACCAGGCCACGAAGAAAAGGAAAGAAGAAGAAAAAAGCGGGACCGGGGACAGAACCGGAACGAAACTAGGAACTGGAACTTTTGGAAAAGTTCCAAGTTTGGGTTCCGACCCAGTCCTGGGCCCGACAAAAGAAAGAAAAACGCACAAAGAAAGAAAGAAAGACGGGATCAGAACTAAAACTGATCCCGGGCAAAACACAGCGGAGGTGGGGGCAGAAACAAAACCTGAAACTGAAACTTTCTTCAAGTTTCAAGTTCAGATCCCGACCCGAACCCGCCTCTGACAAAGGCAAGGAGAGAGAAAAAAAGGACAAGGAAGAAAAGAAAGAGAAAAACTACCCCACGGTCAAAACGCAAGGTCAAAGAAGAGAAAGAAACACACACAAGCATGGAACTGGAACCGGAACTAGAATGAAAATGGAAACTGGAACTTTGGAAAAGTTCCAAGTTTGGATTCGGTCTGACTCCACCTCCGATGGAAACACAGAAGGGGCCCGATAAAGAAAGAAAAGGTGGAACCGGGGTTGAAACCGGATCAGAAATAGGAACTGAAACCTTGAAAAAGTTCCAAGTTCAGATCCCAACATGGTTCCGCCCCCGGCAGAACAAGGAAAAGGCAAGAAGAAAGCAAAAATGGAAAGAGGGAAAGACAAGGAAAAAGAAAACCCACCCCCAAACTGAAGACATGCACGCTGGGATCAACCCTTTTGGGAGCCACATTTAATCCATGTGCCAAAATAGACAAACATCATTTTCCCTTGCATCTACACAGAAGAAAACAAGTTAGAAAATACGTGATCCTGATGCAAGTGCCCCTCCATTTGGCCTTCGAGAACATCTAAAAACACGGGTTACCCTGCCTGATTGAGCCCATAGGTGAAAAATGGGTAACAAGTACAAACTAGTGTTTTGACTACTGCCCTTTGCATGCTAACATACTCTACATCTCTCCACATACCTCTTCACATCTTCTTGCATTCGTGGCCAATAATAGTGTATACTCAGTTGTAGGTAAGTTTTGTCCTAACCAAAATGTCTTACTAGGCTGCCACAATGCTTCTCCTTTAAGAGATTCTCCCTCATTGACCTTTTGGGAATGCACAATTGATTACCTCTAAACAAAAAACCATCCTGCAACATAAAATCAATCCATGGTCCTCTATCTTTGATGATAGGATTGTTGGACACTTCATATGCATCTTTGAAATCTACATCATTCTCATACAACTCCTTCAATCTCTCAAACCCAACACTGTTTGCCTAGATTTCCTTATAGAAATAGACTTCTTCTACTAAACGCATCAACAACTTTTTTCGCTTTCCCACTCTTATGTTTCAATACAAATTTAAAACTTTGAAGGTATTGCACCCACTTTGCATGCCTTTGATTCAATTTGTGTTGGTTGTTTATAAACTAGAGTGCATGGTTATTTGTATAAACTACAAACTCTTTGGGAAACAAGTAATGCCTCCAGTTCTTCAAAGATTGAACTAATACATAAAATTCAAGATCATAAGCAAAATAATTTTTCTTAGCATTATTTAACTTTTCACTTAAATAAGCATTTGGTTTCCCTTCTTGACTTAGGACAGCCCCTATTGCTAAGCCACTAGCATCACACTCTACTTGAAATACTTTGCTAAAATTAGGTAATACAAGTATTGTTTATTCAATCACTTTCTTTTTCAACAATCTAAAACATTTTTCAACCTCTTGAGTCCATTCAAACTGCTTTTTATGTCCTTTTATAGTATCAAGTATAGGAGCTACTATGCTACTAAAATTCTCAATAAATTTTCTATAGAAACTAGCAAGTCCATGAAAATTCCTTACCTCATAAGCACTCCTTAGTGTTGGCCAATCAAAAATGGCCTTAACCTTCTCCTGATCCATCTTCAATCCCTCTCTAGAAACCACAAAACCCAAGTAAACCAACTCAGTCTTCATAAAAGTGCACTTCTTGAGGTTGATCAACAACTTCTCCTCATGCAACCATGCCATAACCAGCCTTAAGTGCTCTAAGTGTTCCTCCTTAGACCTGCTAAAACCAATCTATCATCCAAATAGACTATCACGAACTTCCCCAAGAATGGTTTCAAAACTTCATTCATGAACCTCATAAAAATACTAGGTGCATTTGTAAGCCCAAAAGGCATCACCAACCATTCATAAAGACCATCATTAGTCTTAAAACACTATCTTCCATTCATCCCCAGGTCTGATCTAAATTTGATGGTAACCACTCTTCAAGTCTATCTTTGAAAAATACATAGAATCACTCAAACAATCCATTAAGTCATCCATCCTCGGGATAGGAAAATTGTATCTAATTGTAATCTTGTTGATTTCTTTGGAGTTTGTACACATTCTCCAATCACCTTCTTTCTTGGGCACTAAGACTGTCGATACAACACATGGGCTAAGACTCTCCCTTATTAGTCCTTTTTCCAATAACTCTTCAACTTTCTTTCTAATCTCCTCATTCTCTTTGGGAGACAATTTGTATGCACCCTTGTTTGGTAGGCTAGCCCCTAGAACCAAATCCATATGGTGTCTAATACTCCTCATTGGAGGCAACTCATTAAAAAAATTAATAACCACAATATCCATATGCTCTTTTAGTATGTCTACAAGTATCTCCTTTAACAAATCATCTAACTTTGTAGAAGTAGGTGCATCCTTGGGCTTAAGTACTAATGAAAATCTCACTTCTTCCTTCTTCATATCTCATAAAAAATATTTTCACCTCACCAATATAACCTTTCTACTATATTGTTGCTCTTATTATCCCCTTCTCCTCTCAAAGGTAATAGTGTACGCTTTTGACCGTCCTTTTGAAAACTGTAGGTATTGTTTCTTCCATCATGTATGGCTCTCCTATCAAACTACCAAGGCCTACCCAGAAGCACATGGCACACATCCATGGGCATGATACATGTCACACATAACAGTGTCCTTATAATATCTATTTGAAACTCTATTGAAGCCTACTCATCTACCAATAACTAATGCCCCTTTTGTAGCCAAGAAACTTGATAGGGATTAGGATGTTTAATTCTAGCAAAACCTAGCTTGTTCACTGTTTCATTTGACACAAGATTATCTGTATTGCTACTATCAATAATAAGTTTTCAACACTTACCTTTAGCCTTGCAATTATTCTTGAATAAAGCTCTCCTTTACATAGGTTTTGGACTTTCCTTTGGTGGCTTCAATAGTACTTTTTTGAATAGCATAGACTCTTTTGTCTCAGGTTCTTCTAAGTTATGAGAAGGTGATTCTACACTCTCTTGATCTGCTTGCACAATTTGATTAATCCTATCAGGCCTTGTGTGGCCTTCTTGTATAAACTCGAAACATTCACAACTCTTGTGACCAAACTTGTTACACTTAAAGCACTTGCCTGGAAAGCCTCTTCCTCTTCCTTGGTAACCTCCTCTACCAAATAGTCTCCCTCCTTTTTTCTGGAAACCTCCTCTCTCTAGATTAGCTTTGTTACACCCCAAACTGTGAAGTTAATATTTACTAAAACTACATAGGGTAAATGTGAATGTAATGTGAATTTTGGAGATGAATTAATGATGCTTGTACCTTGTTATCAATATGAATGTCGTTTCATTTGATGTTATCTCAATTGATGTTATTCATGTGGTGAAATACTACATAGATGGTTATTGAATTATTGTTATTCTAAATTTGAAGATGTTTATATATGTTGCTTATTGTTGTGAACAACTGACAACCAAGGCATGTGCTATTGGTTGCAGGTAAATGTCCATTTCTCCAAGGGGAGGGGAAGTATCACCCGAGAGAAGATCTTGGTCAGGTAACCAATAAAGTTTAAACTATCTGAGCATACACACACCACCTTAGGTTGAGTGAACTAAGTCAATTTGTGTGGGTTATAGGTAAGGAATCCTTAGCTTAAATGGATGCATTAGGAGTCTTGTTTACTTTTGCATAATTTTACAAGTGATGTTTATCTATTTGGGGTTTCTAAGATTTATCTTGTGATATTACGATCATATGGATAGGTGGGATGTAGGTGGAAGTATTTTTTATATGTATGCACATGTGTGTCAGGAGGATCTATCGACACGTATATGCATATGTATAGATGTACCACACGTACACACCTATCAGTATGATGGTAACATTAATGAATGTAAGTGAATTGGATGTGGACATTGGTGCAGGGGCACCTAGTCAAATTTTGTAAATATGGTCAAATGTTATATTTTTGGATTTTTTGAGTCTTGGTTGGTGTAATAAGGTCTATTTAGACCATTCTCTAATGTATTGAGTCTCATGGAGTTGGTTTGAGTACATTTTTTCATGTTTTTTAATTTGTTGCAAAAGTTGCTTTGAAACTTTGCAATTTTTTCTTATGTGAAAGTTGAACAATCATTTGGTTCAAAAAGTGGTTATGAACCATTGGTTTGGTGTTGTACAAGTTTAAATATTCCTTGCAAACTTTGAGGAATTCTTTTGGAGACAGTTTTGGTGCACAAACAATAAGAAAACTTCATTTTGATGTGTGTTTTTATTGAAATTTGTTGCTATAGAAAGTTTGTATAGCCTGTATGGCCTGGTAATGATGTGTAGCTAATTGTAATTTTTGTAGGAGTGTGTTAACCATCATTTGGCTTTAATTTGAGTTGTTTTCATAAGGTTTGAAGGATTTTGTTAGCAATTTACTAGAAACGGGTTAGAAACCTTGGTTTTGAGGGTTTGTAAGCAAAACATGGAATAAAAGACCATTCCACCAGTGAAAACTTTACCAAATTGATGGAATGGATTTAGTTAGGGTTTTTTTTAGTTTGGTAGTGATTGTAGATGCAGGGAATGGAGTTAGGGCCCTGTTTGTGCAAGCCCTAGCCTAATATCTCTATGTATTAGGCTAGAATTGTTAGATAGGAGTAGGGTTTTGTTGATAGGTGAGTTGGTGGATGTTTTAATTAATGAAACCTATTATTTCAGACCCCATAAGATCTGTTTGAAGTCTTGGATTGAAACTTTGTGGTATGGAGAAGGAAACTCATAAAGTTGCTTTGTAAAAGAGGCCTAATTGGGCTTAAGGGCAGCATAGCAGTCCAGTTTTGAACGAGATGTTCTGAAACAAGTCTATGCACAATTGAGATATTTCAAAGAAGGACATAAAAGGGTATCTTAGATGGTGACTGGTTCTTGGGTTTGAGGCCTTCTCTAAAAGATATGCTCAATTTTCATTGTTTGATGTGCTACAAGCAAAATTGAAAGAATTTGTGAACAAACACCAAGTTAGGGTTTTCAAGGTAGAAAGTTTGATCAAGGTTGGTTGAATTGTGATTGTTTTGACAACTCCACCCTACATGTATCCATATGTATATACATATCGATACAAGCGTACGTTGGCAAATGGATATGCTCATATGACTGCATCGATATAGTATACCTACACATACGCGTACATAGAGGAATATATAGGTATACATATATATACGCATGTATAACTGAAAATATGTTATACTTCTGTGAATCCTTACATGCAAAGATACTCAATAATGAGTCCTTGCAAATCAATTCACAGCTCTCTATCCGAGAAGAGCATAGATTGATATTGTGGTCCTCAGATTAACCCTGTTACCCCTGCAAATACAATCTCGGAACGAGAGATTCAAAGAGGAGAAGCAAGAATGCTAATCTCCATGAATCCTGTTCTTGCAATGCAACAATGAAAACTAATCTAAATGGATGTAAATGCAATAAACCAAACTAATTTATTGAAATAAAAAATTAATCTACATGCAATTCCATAAATAAATTATTTTGCAAATTAATCTATCATGAAGATTAAGCTAAAATGTAATACTAAACTATATGCTCTAAAACTAAGATGCTTATATAATCAAACTAATGTGTAATCTCAAATGATAAAAATTCAAGAAAATTTGTAGCATAAGTGGATGTAAAAATTCAGATTCTTTTGAAATGAGAATGAGAGGGGCTCATTTTGAGGGCAAAAATGGAATCAAGGCAAATTCGTATAAATGTGATAAATAGAAAAATAGGAAACAAATCTTGATTGAATTCTTTTTAGTTTATTTCCTTTAACTAATTTGTTTCCCTTTTTTCACAGATATTCTTTGAGAGGATATTTCCATTTATTTTATTTTATTTAAGATGATAATATCTCTTTAATAAAATAAAAATAAGATTATGTAATTCTAGAAATGAATATTAATAAAATAATAAAATTATTTAATTAAAAAATAGACTTAAATTAACAGCATCATTTTATTTTAAGTAATATTAACTTTAATTAAATAACATTATTTTATTTATTAAAAGGATTTATTTCTTTGATTAAATAAAATTAATGAAGCATCCAACCCTTAGGAAAATTGAAACATTTGAAATAGTTATTATGAATTGACTAAGAAATTTGATTTGAAAATGTGACAATCATTGATTCAAAAAGTTGATGTTGACAAATTAAATAAATGGGGCCCAAAATCTAGGTGACCATTTTAGGTTGCATACATTTGCCCCTCTTTGACTAATGTGAGGTCGACTCGAGATCACATGCAGTCAAAGAATGAAGCTGCAATGTGAGATCGATTTGGGATCACAAAACAACTCAGATGTGAGGTCGACTCGGGATCACATCTGGACAAACATAAACAAAAGGCCTTTGAACATGAGGTCGATTCGATCACATCCAAAGTGAAAAGATAAGAATCTCTGCCAAGGTTGCCCTAAGAGAAGCTAAATTGATAAATTGATAAAGTTGAATCAAGGATTGAAGTTTGATAGGTAATCGCCCCTCGATCTAAAATCGAAAATGAGATAGAGGAGAAATAATAAATTGCAAATTTGATCAAATCCTCAAACAAAAAAGATAAGGTCTTGATGTAAGATGAAAATATAAGAATCACAGAATCTGCAGATCAGCAAGAAAATTATGCCCTAAGGTTGAATCTAATAGAAGAAAAGAAGCAAGTGGAAATCGAATGGAAGATAGAAGTTTGGAAGAAATGGAAAGAAATGGAGAGAAGGAAGAGAATCTGCCTCAATAAAGAGCATGCATCAAAATCAATCAACTGTTTAAGATAGGGAATTTCGATTGAGATCATGAAAGAAGATAAGGAAATGAAGAACATGATCACAGTTGATGAAAAATCCAGAAGAAAGATGAAGGAAACCCCTTCAAACCCATAATACAACCTAAAAGTGCAAATTAACATGAAGTCTAAATAATGCAAGCTACATGAAAATGCAAAGGTGTACTTGCAATAGTAACATAGGTTTTTGTGTGTTCATCATTCATTAGAGAATGTAAGAGAACTTATTTTCATCATTGGGCCATTATTACCGGACATCGGACAATCACACAATCATCACTAGTCACAAACGCAACTATGAAGATATGAATGTGATTTATATCAGCTTGGAATGTGGAAAGATTCTAACATGAGCATCAAAGACATGAAGGTCAAGATGACTACAATGTTAGCTTACCCAATTTAATGTAGCAAAACCATGCTCACATCAAGACATAAATGCCAGGATTACCATGAGAATGGTTGTGCAAAAACATTCAAGGATGATGCCATAAATCTCTTAAGTGTGTCAAGGAGACAACAAGAGACACTAAAGAGGTTCAAGACAACACCCACAAGCAGAAAGCAAATAAAAACATGCCCCATGCCCCAAGTCCTCTAGCTATGCATCACAGAGAGACTTATTAGACAAGGACACTCAACGAAAATCAATATCAGTCAGCACACAAAGAAAAGATCATGGCATATCTCAAGCATTAAGTGTTGCAATTAAAAAATTTTAAGTGTGTAAACTGATATTGAGTTTCGAGGATAAGGATCAAATGCTTGCAAGTAGGTAAGATCACATGACCGAACTGGATAAGACCAAACTGATAAGTGTTGAAAAACACACGATGTCAGGAGTTGTGTTGAAAAACACAGTTGGGTTAGTGTTGAAAAACACCGTTTGCGAGGTGTCCTAAAGACAAGCATATCCAAGAGACCAAAGCTAACACAGTGATGCCCCTAGACAAAGACAAAGACCAATTCCAAACCAAGGCAATAAGGACAAGGCATGATGGAGAAAGGCTAAGTGTTGAGGATGCATGCTAAGAAATAGGGATGCAAAGGCCTCAAGTAGCGCCTATTTCTAGGTTTTCACCACTTGGAAGAATTTTTTT
>VDFB02201181.1:0-17953 GCA_007258455.2 Sequoia sempervirens | reverse complement strand
TTCACAAAGTAATAGGAATCATGTTACATTGTAGGCCAATACTATCCCATCCTCATAAGCTTTTTGGCTAAGGTAGGACTAGCAGAATGAGCTCTGCATATGCCATGGTGAACCTCTTGTAAGGCCATTTTTACTTCATTTGAGTCGAGACATCGGAGGAGGGTGCTATCTAGGCTATGGAAGTAAAGGGTATCATCAATGATGGCATATATAGAGGCTTGTTGGATAAAGGCTTTATGTTGGTTGGAGGACAAGTCAAGAGGGATAATTTTCTCATGCAAATAATTGTAAATTTCTTTGTACTAGGGGGATTCAAGACCAACAAGTTTGCACACAAGTTTAATTTCGGGGACATCGAACACATGGACCAAAAAATATTCCACCAAGAACTCATATTGCTATGCATTGTTAGGGATGTCCAAGAGACATCTAATTGTTTCCATTGCATTAGCTACCTTGTTCTAAATCCTCAAGATCTTCTCAAAGGTAATAGCTTCGAAGTATAGTCTAAAACTATCAACCATGCACTTGTAGGGCATTAACTTCTCATCCTTGGTATCATAATCATCATTGACTTGCTTGATCACTGGTTGGGAATCACCATAAACTTAAAGATCCCTCATTTTCCACTTAATTTCCATTCAAAGACCTATTATAAATGATTTATACTTAGCCATATCATTGGTGCATGGAAATTCTATTCAAAATGACTTAGGAATGGAATCCTTTTGAGGCGTGATGAATAAAATACCAGCTCCTGAACCATGACTTGTGTAGGACCCATCAAAGTACAATTTCCATGTTGTTGGTGTTTCTATGAAAAAGATTGATTCATCCAGAAATTTGGTCATTAAAGGATGGTCGTATTTCATCGGTGCATCTACAAGTTGATCAGCTATCACATTTCATTTTCTTTCCTTTCGATCAACATATTCAATTTCATACGCACTTAAAATCATAACCCACTTAGCTAGTCGTCCTATCAAAGCTACTTTACTGAGCATGTACTTTAGAGGATCAATTTTGGCTATCAATTTTGTATTATGGTTTAGCATGTAATGTCTCATTTTTAGTCCTATGAATACAACTACTAGGTATTCTCATTCAATAGCACTGTAGTTTAACTCATATTCGACCAAGGTACGACTGATGTAGTAGATTGCTTATTCTTTTCCATCATTATCATTTTGTGCCAATAATGCCCCCAATAGTCATTGTTACATATACTATTAAATATCTACCATCATTTGGAGCCATAAGAATTGGTGAAGTCAGTAGATAATGCTTAATTTGATCAAATGCTTCTTGACATTTTTTTGTCCAAATGAAGGGAATTCCTTTTTGCAACAAATGTTGAAATGGATGAATCTTATCTACTAGCTAAGTGATGAATCTATGGATTGAAGTCTTCCTTGTAAAGTCCTTAGCTGACTAATGTTGGTGGGTGGTGACATGTCTAAGATAGCTTTTACTTTTGCAAGATCAAACCTCTATTCCTTTGTGGGAGACAATGTATCCTAAAAGTTTGCCTGATTGGACCCCGAAAACACATTTCTTTGGATTTAACCTAAGTTTTTGTTTTTCAAATCTTGTGAAAATCTTATCCAAAACTGTTAGGTGACCACTTCTTTCTATAGATTTTGAGATAATATCATCAACATAATCCTCCATAAGTACATGCATATAATCATGAAAAGTGGTAGTCATGGCTCTTTGATACGTAGCCCTATCATTCTTGAGTCCAAATGACATAACATTCCAACAGAGGGTTCCCCAAGCACATGTGAAGGTTGTCTTGTGTCGATCTTAAAGACAAATCCTTATTTTATTATAGCCCGAGAATTTGTCCATAAGTGATAACATCTCATATCCAGTAGTAAGGTCCACTATGATGTTAATATTCAGTAAGGGGAAATCATATTTAGGACAAGCCTTGTTAAGATCCCTAAAATTTGTGTGTACTATGATTTGGACATTTAATTTTGTGACAAGAACAATATTAGATATCCAATCTATGTAATCAATAGGGTGTATTAATCCTACATCGTTTCTTTAGTTCAACCTTGACCAGGATTGCAATCTTTAGGTGCATTTTCCTTAACTTATGTTTATATGGTTTGGCCTTTGGTATCAATGGAAAGTGATGTAAAAAAAGCTCGAGATCAACCCCAAGAATATTAGAATATGACCAAAAAAAATTAACTTGTCTCTTTGAAAAGAATGTTGTAAACTCAAGTTTTTCCTAAGTGGTCAAAGATGCTGCAAGTTGTATGATTCTAGAGTTATCTTGCATCCCAATGTTCACTTCTTTTGTCTCTTCTACAAGAAATGGAAATTTCTCTCAGTCTACAGGGAGACTATCCAAACTTCCATCCTCAGGTGCCTCTGAGAGGTTTTCACCTTTGAATATGTCCTTTATTTTTACTTTTTCATTTTCAATAGGCGCCTTTTGGTTTTCACCTAAAGACCTATTCTTTTTATTTTGACTGTTTATTTTCACTTTTGCAACTAGAGGAAAGGAAAGCCTCACCCAATTATACTACACTATCAAGTTCTATGATGAAGCCAACCTTATGATCCCTAATTTTGGGATTCTTCACAAAGTCTCATGAACTCAACAATCACTTCATCATTCTTGAATGTGTCTAAACTCAATGGTCCTTGTTGGTCCCAATCTATTAACGGTGTGTATACTAGGGTAAACCATAATTGAAATTGTTAAGGGTCATGGTGTAGGAAGATAAGGTAAAGACTGCAGGTAGAGCCATCTGTTCCTAGAAGGTTTCAATCCAAGCTTCCTTTACAAATGGAATATTTTGTTTGGGATTTGACAAGTTCTCAAGTAAGGAACCCATTTTAAACATTTGATTGAACATTTCTTTCAAAGGTAGGCTCACCGTGTTCCTGTAAATTTCCTCAAGGTCATAATCACTGAATGATTTATCTCAACCCCATTCCCATTGATTGGAATCAGAGCCAGTATAATAGTCCTCAAATGTCTTGATTTCATTTGAAGCATTAACAGTCTCACCCAAAGGCAACCCAATACCAAGGATGCTCACTTTTTCTGATACAAACCCCAACCCTATATACTTTGGTAATTTGGGAGGTAGTAAGGGTTCCACTATCCTGTGTTTGTTTAGACCAAGGGCATTGTGTCCATCATATCCTTGTTGCTTCATTAAGAGGAACCCTTTTGGATGATGTTCAACTAGCAACGACTTAGGTTCTATGCCCTCCTCTTCTTTTTATAGCTATGTATAAATGTGTTCATCCAAAGATTCTTTGGCTAACTCCCCCCATTTAGTGAAGATGGTAGGAGGATTGTAGATGATAACTTTAGGATGCATAAGATTCGGCTTGCCATAAGACTTTGGTGATTTAGGAAACTTTCCAATGCAAAAGAGGCTCTTCATGTTGTATTCTCTACATCTTTTGTCTTGAATCTAGATTTTGGTTTTGGATGGTGTAGTGACTAGAGTGGATGATTTGACAAGGTTAGATGGATCGATGTAGTGGGAAGAGGTGGAAGATGAGGCCTCTCAATTTATGGGCACTTTGTGCTCAATGGTTCCCTTTAGGTTAGTGCAATATTGAAAGGGATTAGGATCCCCAGGAATAGTAATTTAAGTGCCATCATGTGGAAACTTGAGGCATTGGTGGTATGTGGATGGTATGGCCTTCATGGTGTGAATCCATGGACATTCAAGGAGAAGGTTGTAGTGTAAATATAGATCTAAGACATGAAACAATGTGTTTTGCATAGCTATACCAACTCTTATGGGGAGTGAAATTACTCCTTCAGATGAGAATTCAACATCATCATAAGCCTTGATAATAATTTTCTTGGTTTGATCTAGGCAATTCTCAGACTATCCCAATACTTTTACTAGTTTCAAAGAGAAAATGTTTAGACCTTCTCCCCCGTCTACCAAGACTCATCTGATCTAATGTTTATTTATGTATACTTCCAAATGTAGGGGATCATTATGATCTGACTTTTATGTGGAAAAGTCTTGTTTAGAGAAGGTGACATTGTGTGGTATAGCTAGGTATCCAACCACATGACCTGAAATTAGTTGACATTTAGGTCGACGGGTACAGATGCTTCCTGCAAGGCTTTATCAAGGATAGCTCTTTGTTGAGGGGATATGTGAAGGAGTTATATAATAGAAATATGTGTGAGAGTCTTCTGTAGCTGCTCTAGGAGATTGTACTAGCTTTTCGGTTGTGGATTGGAAGGGATCTCTTGTAGAGTTACCTTGGATCTATGAGTGGTGACAACACATTCTAAACTTTTTTTATTTATAGTAATGGTGGAAACTTGATCATCAAAGTTTAGTATGTGGTGAATGATAGTGTTGTAATCATGCACAACATGGGTATAATTGGAATTATTGTTATTCCATGAACTAGAGGCTTTTCCTTTATCATGATATTGCAAGGGAGTTTTAAATATAGTATTATCAGAATTTTTCTTCCTAGTGAAATGTCTACTGAGATGATTCCTTGTTTGATGAGGTCTTGAATGATATTTTGAGTCTCCATCATGATGATGTCTTATGTCCTTTTTCCACAGTGATATTTACAATATTCATTTTCCTTCCACTAGTTAGGTTTGATTAATGAAGCTTCATATTTCTTGATGTCTGGCAGTTGGATGACATTGGATTGTAAAAGTGTCTTTAGGATGGACTCAATGGGTTCACCCAATGGGGTATATGTTCTCTTAGTGCGCTTTATGTCCCTTTCAAGTTGTTGGTTGTTTTGGACTGCGATTCAACGTTTGATCTTGGACCTTGTGCTCTGGGAATTTGATATGTTTGATGCGTTTGATGGGAAGGACCTTGAGGTGAATGGTAGGACCTTTTTATCACTTTTGTTTCAACAACTCCATCATTAGTGACATTCTTATTTCAGACCAAATTTACCTTGTCATTATTTCTTAGCTTTGGGGTTTCTTTGTGTAATTTTAAATTCCTTTGGCGACAAGATTTTTTCAATAAAGATACCTTTCTCTAATTATATCCTCAAAATTTCCAGCAACATTGTATTTGAAGACCAAACATTAATTGTACATTAAGGTTTTCTAGAAATTATTGGGACTATTTGTTTCTTCTGGATGTGACAAGGACACTTACTGCTAGCCATATGTCACCAATCTCTTTGGTGTAAAATGGAGGCAAGTGGAGTTCCCTTCTTCTTGTTTAGTTTTCCATATTTTTGTGGGAGGGTCATGTCACTTCTCTCAATGTTAAGGAAAAGTGATTAATGAATCTATCAGCCAAGTCACCCCATGTTCTAATCCCTGGAGGAAGGTTTGTGAACCAATCTAGCGTTGGCCCTATGATACTTCATGGGAATAGTCTCATCAAATAAGTAGGATCATAAGTGATTTACATACATGTATTAAATTCTCGAATGTGTTCCATTGGATCTCCTTTCCCTTTGTACTTGGGTAAACTTGGTGTTGTGAAGTGAGGGGGAAAGGGAAACATGTATAAAATTTTGGAAAATAGATAGGGGCACAATTCCTCCATGGAATAAGTTTTCTTGTTGGTCCCTAATTGTATTTTTGTCATATATTGTTGTATGACTTGTATTTGTTGCATCAAGGTGTCTACAAGAGATGGTGTTGTGTTGGTTTGATTTTGTGTCATGACATTGGTGTTGAGGTCAAATGTTGGGTTTGGATTCAGATTGATATTTGGTGACATGGGACCTTAGTTTCCTTGTTGATATTGATGTGTGAATGTTGTATTGGTGTTAGTTTGGTTTGGAGTGAAATTAGTATTGAGATTTTTCCCAAAAGTCATGTTTGTATTTGGTATGGTGTTTTGAAATTGTGGTGTGGGCCCTTGATTTGTACTTTGGATTTGAAATGTTGGACCTTGATTTGTGTTTTGGAAAGATGGTGTAATTCCTTGATTGATGTTTGAAAATTTAGGTTCTTGATTAGTGTTTTGGTACGATGGGGTAGGTCCTTGATTTGTATTAAAAAATGTAGGTCCTTGATTGGCACTTTGGTTTGGCACTCTTTGTGGGAAAATATGAATTCTCCTAGATTTTTTTGGTTTATTTTGATTCGAGGGGGGAGTGTTTTGAAATTGAAATGTGGGGACTTGATTCATGTTTTGAAGTGTAGGCGTGGGACCTTGAGATGTAGGACCTTGGTTCGTGTGTTGAAATAGAGGATTTGTGAAAGTCATACCCATGGAACTTGATGAAGCTAATGAGCTACCAAATGTAAAATTTTCCCTTGTGTTGTTGCATGAGTTCTCTTGTTTCCAAATGTGGAGATATTAGGAATGTGTGTAGTAGTTGTTGCCATGTGTGTTGTTGTCCCAAGTGGTAATGCAGTAGACATTTTTTGTGAAGATGGCATCCCTAATGTGAATGGGTTTTGATTAAGTCTTTGGTTTAGTGATTGAGTAGCTCCTTCCATAATTGTGGATACATAAAATCCTTGAGGAAGTTTAGCACCCCTTTTGGCTAGTGCATAAAAGTATATATTAGGAATAACACTAACAAGCTCATCAACAGTGCGTAAAATCCTTGGATCTTGGTAAGCTCTTTCAACCTCTTCAGGAGTCAATTTCTTGTTGAATTCATCTAAGCCTAGATTGCCAAGTGTGTTGGTTGGCTCTCTTTGTGGTGTATATTGATTTGAATTTGATCCAAGGTTAGTGTCATGATTTGGACTATAAAAGGGGTCACTTGAAGAATCCATGTTCTTTCTTTTAGTTCGTGATCTTGTTTCAACCATGTAAGACTTGCAAGTTGGAAGAGATGCAAGATGATATGAAACTAAACTATGTTTTTTATGATTTTTTGGATATAAGGATGCAAGATGACCATGAAAGGGCAATGATGACCTTAGGACCAAAGGATGATGTTAAATGAAACCAATAGATCCAAAAGATATCGAAGGGAGAATAATCAATGGTCAAAGATGATGAGATTGTGAATAGGAAATGCTAAACCAATGACCAAAGGTAGTGATGCAACTAAGTCTAAGATGAGATTAAGCTATGTTTTTGTGGTTTTAGTACATATAAGGATTGAAAATGATAATGAAATCTAAGTCCAAGACTAAGTATTGAGAGGATGATAATGATGTTATGCTTAAAGGATATGGTATGAAGCTAAATGATACTGGAAAAATGACACTAAGGATATGGACCTTAAGATTTAAGAGAAAGGATGATAACCAAGCTTTTGTGGATCCAAGATAACAAACCCAATTGTCATTGACCTTTGTGATGACCAAGATTGAGAAAATGATGGATTTGAAAAGGTGAATCTAAACTAGGACACAATTTTGAGACTCAAATTTTGACCAAGATGACAATGACAAAGATTGATAAATTAAAAGATAAAGGTCAATGACAAGTTGGATAAGTAACCATGGACTATCCAAAAGCTCAATAAACTTCCTATGTTTGAAATCTAGAAAGTATGTATAATCTAAAACCAAAGATTAACTATGCAAGGAAAAGATCAACAATTCAACCTAAAATGCAATGAAATCCTAAATGAAGATGATGGAATGGATTGGTAAAAGTTTGTAAATCTAAGGTTTAGAATATAAGATCACTATCAAGATGAATTAAATTAGGTTTGGATTAGTATATTTTTGAATTTCTGATAATTAGGCAATTGTGGCTCATGGCTTTGCAGTTGTGATGTTTTCAGATGTAGGTTTTTGGTTAACAAATGTGGTGAATTACAACAGTTGCGGCTTTTTTTTCTGTCAAATGCAGTGCATGATGTCAATTGCAT
Source organism: Sequoia sempervirens (assembly GCA_007258455.2). Taxonomy (NCBI): domain Eukaryota; kingdom Viridiplantae; phylum Streptophyta; class Pinopsida; order Cupressales; family Cupressaceae; genus Sequoia; species Sequoia sempervirens. The sequence goes on along the minus strand of VDFB02201181.1, from coordinate 10,171 downwards.
TCTTTTAGTGAATAGTTGCAACTCAAAAAGCAATTGCAGACCTGTTTTAATCAGTTGTGATTAACAAAAAGTTTGATTTGCAAAGTGATGGTTTGAACTGGTTTTTATGATTGATTTTTGACTTATTTTGGCGTGATTTTACGAAATTGATTTTGGAAAACACATGAAATAGTCTATAAATTGTTTGGTTTGATTTGAGTGTGAAAATGTATTATTGCAATGTGTATAAAGCACTTGTAAACAATGCACAACCTAGGCTAGAAAGAGATACTAATTGTTGAGTCCCTACTTGGATTGCTCCAAAAACTTAGACAAAGTGGATAGCTATAGATCTTTGTGAAATTGGCTCCCCCTTACTTGGCATAGGAAAACCAAAATATCTTACCCCCGAAGATCCTATGAGCCAAGGGATTCCCTATCTCTACAATGAATAGTGGAATGTAGGGCAACTTCAGAGGTCTGACCTCCTGTACAAACAAGTAAAAGGGTTCTTGGCCTCTACAACAAGTGGTTCTTAATTTGTGTTTTAGGGTAATACTAGTGCCTATACATGTGATGGTTTGCTTAATTAAGAGGCCTCCTAGTCCCTTCATTAGAAAGGATTTTTACACATCTTAAAGATACCAGAGATACATCTATTGGTATAGGGCATCTGCACCAAGTGATTGAAGACTTTCCCAACAATCACAATAATTTATATAGCAGATCGAAACAAAGTACCACTTGGGTTGTTCCCTCTCAAAAGTTAAGAGGCAGGCCCTCTAATGGTAACAAAAGTGAGACAAGTATGTTGTTTTTGATCTCCAAGATCGCACAAAGTGCAAGGAGAGAGCATACACAACACCTCTTTCTCACACATGCATGGGGTTGATTTTAAAAAGAAAATCCCAAAACCAAATGTGTGGGTTGTTATATAAATGCAAAAGGATGCTTTTGATTCTCAAGATCACCAAATGGCACAAGAGAAGAGCATATACATCTAGAGGAAAAATACCAACCACAAGATATTGCAAACACAAGTTAATTTTAATTGCACTTATGTTGTCAAACAAGCACTTGAGATCTTTTTAGACCAATGACGTGTGATGCTACAAGTCAATTTTAAATCCCATGAGTGAAAATATGTATGGTGTTGTTCATTTTAGCCTTCATGAGTGATAATGCATGTTCATTTGAAAACCCTTATGAGTGTAATGCAAATTTTCTTTTGTAAGCAAGTAAAACAAAATTGATAACTTTAAGGAAAAAGAAGGTAAGCTCGATTGTTTCCAAAGAAATAGTTTTAAACTCCTCAAGACCAATGCCACATGCTGAAAATGGAAGATTAGCAAACCAAAAATGCTATTCTAAAGAAAACACAAAAGGAAAAAACTTAAACAAAACCCAAAACTGAAAAGATAAACCTTAATAGGCAGTTACATTGTTTGGACTGACAGTTACGGCTCTGTAATGTGGTTTCAAAAGTGACGATTCTGATTCGCTGTACAGCAAATGGGGCTCACTCTAGATGAGTTGTGTCACTGGGTCTTTTGACGATTGCATCTCAAGAGCTTTCATTTGTGTCATTTTTTTTCAAATTTGAAAGCCCACCTTCAGTTGTGTTGCCACCCTTCATAGTTGCCTCATTTTTTTGAATTTCAATAGCCTGCCTTTAGTTGCATCATTTTTTTTCACAATTGTGTCTCATGAACCTCTAACACAACAAAAATAAAACAAAAAGCACAATTTTTTCTACAAATTCCGTACACTTCACGTCAGGTTCACCAATGTAAGATAGGAATTCAAAACAACAAAGATAAGTGACAACCACTGCACTAAATTTAAGCTAAAATCCAAATCCAAACAAGAAAGAACAATCAAACACAAGGAATGAAATAAAAGCAATAAAACATCAAATTCCCCATGTTGAAGTTGAATAACCTTCCTTGTCTCTCCTCAAATCAACTTTTGCAAGTTTCTCTCAAATTTTTTTGTCTGAAAATACCTGCAAACGATAAGCATGAATGTTGGAGAAATGTGGTTGTTAAATAAAAAATGGAGAAGAAAACCTTTTCTTATAGAAGTCCATTCAAATGAATGAACGAGATTGAAGTTCTAGAAAGACTCTCAGATCGACAATTGAGGATTCATGCACCACAGAGTAGTGGGCTAGGGATGACTATGAAATGGATGGTCAAGATCAAAAGGGGACAAGAGACAATCAATGGTTGAGATTCAAAAATGAGAGAGTGGAGGGATAATGGAGGAATTAAATAATAAAATTTAATTAATTCATGAGAGGAGAATCTTTGACCAAGTGGGGGAATAATTTATTTAGATTATTTATTTGTGGAGGAAGAGGAAAATGTGAATTTAATTAAAATGATTGTGCAACCAATTTAATTAAATAAGAGGAAATAGGAAAGGAGGATTAAATAATTAACTTAGATTAATTATTTAATAGTGAAGACATGACAATTTAAGATCATTAAATAATTTCAATAATTATTTAACTATAGAAGAACATAAAGATTAATGAATAGATAAATAATTAATAATAATTATTTAACTATAGAAAAATAATGAAAAGAAAATAATTAAATAAACGATAATTTATTTAACCATTGAAGGAAAGAGTGTTAGCGACACAATTAAATTTATTTAATTGATCATAGTAGAATGAAGATCAAGAGAATGAATTGATTAAATAATTAACATTATTTAATTAATAGAAGATTGTGATCAATGGAAATAAATAAATAGTTAAAATTATTTAATTACACAAGGAAGAAGGTCAAGACAATGGAAATATGATGCTTGCAGACCAAGACATTTTTGAGAGTCTAAAACAACAATTATAGCTCCATAAAAGAGTCAAAGAATAATACTAAAACCGAAAGAAGCTATTTTTTTAGTCAACATGATGAAAGAACTTTTAAAAAATACTTCATCACTTTACATCATCCCAAATCCATAAGGAGGAAATATAATGTAACATCTAGGCATTTGCTTCCTTGAGGTATCTTGGTCTCGATTTTATTTTCTGACTATGTATCAAGGGATACATAGGGCATGCTTGTGCTTGCTACATTGAGTGTTTAATGGTGTTTTAGCTTCATCATTTTGATTGATAATCCGTGTTATGATTGTTTTTTTTGTGCATTGAGATATGTGTATGGTAGTGTGCCAAGCTCCTTATGAGAATTTCTTGTATTCTAAATTAATTTTTTGTATACTTTGAGATGTATATGTTATGTTTTATATGTTTGGATTATCATGGTGTTCTGTTGCATGAATATCATTATATGTATCATGATTATATACTTTATATGATGTTGAATCTCATTGGATTATTTTCATGTGCTTCAACTATTATATATTAAGTAGGTATGCTTGATGTGTGTATTGAGTGGTTACAAGTATAGGTTTATTTTTGAATCTGATATGCAAGTCTGAGTTATTCTTTCAATAGTGATTATATTGGAGATGTCACTTTGGATAATGTGCATGTATCCACTATTAAACTTGGTTGAGTTCAATATGAGCACTATTTTCCCCTTTGATTTTGGATCCAAATCAATGGCTATTCTAGTATCTATGTGTTGTGAAAAAATAGTGAATTCATTATTTTAATGTGGTTTTCTATTTCTCGTTTGTATGCAATTGTATTTTTAAGATGAAATATTGCATATGAATAGTGATTGATGCATTGGGAATCTAGAAATTGGTAAAGAAAAGGAAGGGAAAATTATAATTTAATATGCATTATAAATGATATTTAAATTGTTGCAGATAGTTAAAATTGTTATTCAAAAATTTTCCTTTGGCTTTAGAAAATTGATTAAATCATATTATTTTAATTGCCTGAAAAGATTAGTTAATATTGCTCTATATGCCTCTAGAAAATAAATGAATTAGGAACTTTATTTTAAATTTCCATATTGTATTTTGTGAAAATTAAAATTAAAGAAATAAAAATAGAGGAAAAATATACTAATTAAATGAAGAAAATAGAAAGTGGAAGTGAATAGAAAAGTAAAAGAGATAAAATAAAAAGGGTTTTTTTTGTTTCATTCCTCATTTTTACTAAATTCTCCCTCTCTCAAACCCTCTCCCCTCAAAAATTTAAGAATGGATGGAATTTCTTGTAAAGAACATATTAGTGCTCAATTATTGTGTTAATTACAATTATGTTAAGTTTGACATTCCTTGCTCCTTGTCGAATGAAAGTGGATACTTTGTGAAGTGTTTGGGACAAAGTATTTAAAACTTTGTATGCATATGTGTCTTCTACTATGAGTAGCTTGTACATTGATGTGAATGTCATTTACATGTTTAGCATTGAGTGAGGTATGTTTGAATCCCAATGTGAGGTTGATGGTATTTCTTTTGGATGAGCTTGAGAATGAAGTGTGTTTAATTCCTTGTTTGGATCATTAATGGTTTTTTTTTCTAGTAGGTGGTTGGTTGTTGATTCACTCCACCAACTATTCTTTTTCTTTCTTTTCTTGTGCTTATTTTTTATGTTCATGTGATCATATTTCCTAGTGCTTTAGCATATTTGAGTGTTTTTTGAAGTTTTGTAGATACTAAATCCATGTTATTTAATGGATTGAAGTGCACCTCATATCAATTAGATGTGATTTCCATAGCTACACTTATGTTTGACATATAATGTATGGGTATCATGATGTATTAGTAAGTTTTTTTGCACATATTATTTATATTTGATATATTATAATTTTATATATCTACCTCTCATTGTGTTTCTAGTTTAGGTAAACTTGGTGGTTGTAGGAGTTTCTTCTTAGTAGTTTAGAGGTGTTCATAGCTTAGTGTTAGAAGGGATGCAATTCTTATGTGAAGAATTGGCTATCTTGTGTATTATATTTATAGAATACTTGGTGTTTGATCCTTGTAGAGGTTCTTTGTTTTGCCTCTTCTTTTTTTTTATCATGGTTTCATGATCTTGTTGGGTTGTCTAACCCTTAGGTTGGTCATATTTGAGCATCATTATGATGTAATATTTGATTTTTTTCTTTTTTTTTTGTTTACTTGCCTCCTTGGATATGCCCTTGTGAGTTTTTGGGTTGTTAAGCCTCATTTGTTAAAATGCTTATGCCTTTAAAGAGGTTGTTTCCTTGACTCCTACTTTTGAGAACCCCTAATTTTTATTAGTTTTGTATTGATAATTTAGTGTGTTAAGGAAATCATCACTTTTATAGAGTGGTACCTGAGGGATAACCTCATGAAGTGAGCCTATTTCAAGAAGTGTGGCATGCTCTTGGTGAGAATGGAGGTGAGGTATTGTTTTCCCTAGCCTTGAGGGATGGTTTTCCCTAGATTTTGAGTTGTATCTTTGATGATTAAGGCCTTGGTATTAGGAGATATTATCGAAAGGACAATATTATGTTTGTAAGTATCTTGGAGTGCTAAGGTTTGTTGGTTGTGTTCCTTTTCTTGGATAAGTGAGTGGCTAGATGGAGTTTCATGGTAGCTATAATAGTCCTAGTGTAGGATATATTTTTCTTTTGGTCAATTGGACCATGTAGTTAGATCTTTCCCTCAATTTTAGTAGTAGTTGGAGGATGAAATGTTGTGATCTCTAAGGTGGTTGCACACCTAGTGCCTAGTGTTTCACTATCTTTTGCACCTTTAGATATACATGTGTTGTGTTTTTGAGCCCTAGACTTGGTGAGAGTCTAGAGAGTTGATATTGTGAGATTTATTGTGTTTAAATGATTGAATTACTAAGAGTACCTTATCCTTATTGTGTAGGCTTCCAAGAGTAAGCCTAATCTTAGTGGGGGAAGATGCAACATCCACCCATTTTCTTCCTCGAGATGCCTTGGTCTTAGCTTTGATTTTCAATTATGTATCAAGGGATGCATAGGTTGCACTTCTATTTGTTGCATTGAGTTCCTATTGGTGTTTCATCTTCACCATTTTTGTTGTTAGTCCTTTTTGTGACCATTGTTTTGGTGCACTGAGAAATGTGTATGACAGTGTTCCAAGTTCCTGTGAGGACTTGATGTATTCTATTATTGTTGTATCTCTTGAGATGTATATGTTATGTTTTATATGTCTGGGTTACCATGGTGCTCTATTTTATAGATTTTAGTATATGTATCATGATTATATATTTTATGTGATGTTGAAACCCATTGGATAATTTTCATATGCTTCAACTAATCTATGTTAAATGGGTACACTTGATGTGTACATTGAGTGGTGATATATTTATAGTTATTTATCCACCTAATATGTAGGCTTGAGTTATTCCTTAGCAGTGGTTATATCAAAGATGTCACTTTGTTCTAATGTGTATGTAGCCACCATTGAACTTGATTGAGTGTGAGGTGAGCCATGTTTTCTCCTTTGGTTTCAAATCTAAATTAGTGGTTATTATAGTATTTGTGTGTTGTGGAAAAATAGTAAATGCATGACTATAATATCATTTTTTATTTCTTGTTTGCATGTATTAAATTTTAAAGATGAAATATTGCATGTGAATAGTTCTTTATGTATTGGGAATCAGGAAATTGGAAATAAAAGGAAGAGAAAATTATAATTTAATATGCATTAGAAATGATATTTAAATCATTGCAATTAATTAAAATTATTATTCAAAAAAAATTCGTTAGCTTTTGAAATTTTGATTAAATTAGATTATTTTAACTATCTGAAAATATTAATTAATAGTGATCTATATACCTTTGGAAAAGAAATGAATTAGGTATTTTATTTTAATTTCTAGATGTTTTTTGTGAAAATGAAAAATAGAGAAATGAGGATAGAGGACAAAGAAAATAATCAAAGAAATAAAACAAAAAATGGAAATGAAAACCCTTTCCTCTCAAAAATTCAAGAATGGATAGAATTTCTTGTTGTTCGATTTCTTCGGGTTGGAATGGGAATTTGAAAAAAGGATTGCATGGGATTTTTGCATTACATTCTAGATTAGCTAGTCAAATTTGAGGAAAAGTGGAAGAAAATGGTAAATTTTGCAAGTGTATATTTGAGATATTTTTCCTTATTTGTTCATGTTTTGGGTTTCTCCTTTGATTTCTGCCATGATTTAGCCTTAAGGAAGCATATGACCTCCATTTTAAGTTTGATTCTATGAATTTTAATTAAGTAAATTTAATATTTTTAAACTTTTTAAAATTCTCTATTTTGTGCCCTCACTATGGAATTTTTTTCCTAAAATTTCTAAAACATGAATTTAATGTTAAAAGTGTGGTGTAGGGAATATTTGGAACTAAAGGATATCTTTTCGTTTTTAATTTTTAAATTTGAACTTTTCTTTAATGGTGGATTTGGGGTTTTCATGGTCTTACAATGACAAATATTTAGAAAATTTCAAATTTTTAGTGATTCTAAATTATTTTTAATGTTGGGAAAGAAGTATCCCTATTTACTTTTGATTTATAGCCTTTTGAGACTATGTTTTCTAATCCCACAAAACTATGATTTAAAATATGTGTCATGCCAAAATGGTTCTTTGACATGATGATCATACCTAGGATTTGAGGTGTAGGGTGTAAGAAATGATTGGTTATTGATGTTGGTCAAGGCACAAAGGGGCCTAAGGATATGAAAATCAAAGAGTTTTTAATTAAGTGATAACTAAATACATTGGGTAAATAATATAACCAATATAAATATTCCTATGGCATAGCTAGAGTGCTTGTATAGGTCTGGTATTAGCATATAAGGCATGCCCACTTGGAGGGCACTAGTCCTTTCTAGTTGGGTTCCTCATGTGGGTGATTTAATGCATAATTAAATCCATGTCATTCCCTCCCTTGTATCCTATTATTCATTTTCCTTGATGTCGTTCGACTTGTTGTTCAACAAAAGAGACCTATCTCTTGGCATGTTGTGATTGAAAGAGAGATGGATTACATGTCATGTCCACTTTGTGTTATTCCTTGTTAGCATGTCTATGCTATATGATGAATATTTATTTTTCTTATTATTGGTGATGTTATCCCCTTGATCATATATATTTGTGATTTGATTATCATTCTTTGGCTTGTTATGTATTGGATGTGTATCATTCTTGTTGGCCTATATTGAATTTTGGGCCAAAATAGGGCAGCCAAGGGTGAGGGCACCCTAGTATGATCTATTTTGAATTTGAGATGTTCATGAAATAAATAAATAGTTTAATTTCCCAAAATTAAATTGATTATCTAAAGATGGTAATAAAACATGAAATTATCAAGAATAATTAGGCTCAAGTACTTAAGGGGGAGCCATACATAATGTAAAATTGTCAAGGGTGACAATTTATGATGCTACAACTAGAACATCCAATGGCTAGCATAGCTCCTTTCCATATATATTTCCCAAGTATCAAACATAACAGGCATCAATTGGTAAACACATTATGATCAATGATAGGGATTTGATATTCCTCTCTATGAGCATTATTATATCTCCATTGTGTTTTTCCACTCTTAGTAGGACTAATTTATTCAAATCCACAAATCCTAGTGACCATATTTTAAATTTAAATACATGTGCAAAGGATCATGGTACAACATTCATGATACATTCAAGGAACATTTTCCCTTCCATTCCAAATCGAACTTGTGCGCATTCATATATTAGGTGGATGGATTAGTTTGTGTAGAATTTTAGTAGGTAGTTACATGCATGTTCTATCCATGACTTTGGAATTAATTACCTACTATTTTTTATCTTTTTAGTTAATTTCTCTATTTTGTATAAATAAGAGATCACCATGCTTAGTTTTAAAATTGGAATATACACTAGGTATGCTTATAGTTATAATCTTTGTAGACTTACTATTTTCTCAAGAAATTTATCTATTTAGTAACCTTCATATTTCTATAATTGTTCTAGAAATTTATAAAACTATAATTATTCTCTAACATATTATTAATATAGAAAATTCTATCTTTTTTCTATTTATTTATATGACTAGCCTTTTTCTTACTTTTTAGATGATTAAGTCACGAGTTTCTCTTGATTATTGTTGTGAAAATTGTATCTAATTGGAAGATAAACAACTTATCTAGTGAATAATATATGATTTCTCACTTAGAATAGATTTAGTTTATGTATTTTATTTTTGTCCTTTCTTTCTCTTTTCCCTACAAGTGAATTTGAGTGATATTTAAATACAATAAATGGAGAAGACCTTTTAATCTTGAGAGTTGTTCTTTGAGCCACATCCCATTCTCATAGGATTTTCATGCTTGATATTTATACAAGCACAAGATTATAGTGAGAGTGTAAACTTATCAACAATAATTAATGGTAAATACATTTTGTGAAATTGGAGATTCAATCTTACATATAAGATCATTTTATTCTTCATATTGTGAGCATATACATAATTATCGTTCATTAATGAATACCTTTTGAGATACTTTAGTTATTAGACCAATGTTGATGATTTGATTCACATCACTTTTACCATACATCATTCCATTGATTTATCACATGCTTTCATATATTACACTACCTCGTACTCTAGAGTGCATTTATATAATGATCCACACTTTCTACCTCTTGTAATCATTATTTAAGGGATCTTATAGATTTATCTTTGTCTCATGTTAATACAACATTTTTGATTACTTATAATGACTCTCTTATGGCCCATTTTATGCCTTCTCATGACCCATCTTTTGAGAACTATGATGCACATGATTATCTTGTTGTCCCATTTACATATCTCATTAAGCAACAAGAGAAAACACAACTTAGTTATGTTGTATAATAGGTGGCTACTTTTGATAGACCATGTCTATTTAGGTCAATCAATGAGTGTGTTAAAATTATGAATGTGTTTCACCATGGATTTAACAAATATAATATTCTAGGAGACTTTGAGCAAGATAGTTTGTCCCCAATTGCACACATTCACACAATATTTCTACCTTTAGGAATTGATTTTATAATTCCAAGTTGTTGATGAGATAATCTAAATACTTGGTATGATAGGATTAAAGAAAAACCTTTAAAAATCATTGCCAACAATGTCCTAAATCTCTTTATAAATTTATAGGGGAATCCATCACAAACTCAAGGTTTATCATTAGGCATACTCATGGCAACCTCACATAGGTCATCCATAAAAGGTGGTATATTGCAAGCCAACCATTGGATGGATGAAAGAAAACATAGGACTTCATCAAACATTATTTAAGAGCTT
>VDFB02201180.1:0-29333 GCA_007258455.2 Sequoia sempervirens | reverse complement strand
TGTATGCTTCATGTTGTCATGCTACATTGTATCTCATACATATGTGTTCCTTTGTCCTCATGTTGTCTTGCCATAATATCTTGAGTCCTAGGGGCTAGCACATCCCTAGATTCAATGTTACCCTATCTATTCAATATTTGGATAATTGAACCCCTCTTGAAATATTCTTACTTTAGTGTGATTCTAAGTGTAAGTTCATACTCTCACTAAAGTGGGGGCTAAATGTAGCATGGAAAATTGTCACCTTTGATAATTTCACACTAGATTTTTCTCCCCACTATGTGCTTGGACCTAATTATGCACTAATCACCCATTCTATAAACATTGTTGTAAAATCAAACATGGGAAATAAAATAATGCTTTTGATATTTTTACCCCAACGCTCTTGATCCGTAAAAAGAAGGAATCCAGTGTAGGGTTCACTGCACCATAGACTAACATTTTTTCTCCAAAATTGAATATGTCAATGTCAATAATTTATTATTTGAATTTATAATTTCAATTGTTGGCTATTGACATTTGATTTTCAATAAATTAGAGGAATTTTATATAAATACAAGGTATTTTCAACATTTGAAGCAATTAAGCAATTAAGGAGAGAAAATATTGAGCAATTATACTTCAAAAATCATTTCAAGAGTAGTCAAGAGAAAAATTATCAAGATTATTGCAACATTTCATCATTCAAGCATCATGTCATGTGTTATGTAAGTTTTGTTCATGTTTTGCATGCATTTTGTTTGTGGGAACTAACACTTGTAGGAATTCAAATCAATTCAAGTCAAGCAATAATGGATCCTTGAAGGTGATGAGTGTGACTTTAGTCCATCAAGGAGATCAGATCTGAGTGGTGAGTTGTAGAAAATTGTCAATTCATTAATTATTTTTCATTAGCCTCTATCCATCAAAGGATAAGCTATCTTTCATATCATAATTTTCCATCGTGGAGGTAGGAATACCAACTTGGAGTTTGACTTAGGAAAACTCCCATATGACACAACCCTTCCTTTCTTTTCATTTGTGCAAGTTGCAGTTCAAAAGTGAATTGGAGGAGGATTTAATGCTCTTAATTCATTCATGTGCTTAAACCTTATAAGTTGTCAATGCATAGAAACTAGATTTTCTCATCAATAGACAAAGTTCCAACAATGAGACCAAAAGGATACAAGATACAAATTGGTGATCTCAAGCCTCCACTTTCAGATCTAGAAAGGGAGGATAGTCTAGGGTGCATTGTACCCCATACCTATTAAATCAAGCTCAATTTTTAACCCCAACTTCCTTTGTGTCTTCCTTTTTCATTTTTTGATCTTATTTTTTTCTTATTGTATTTAGTTTATTATAATTCATAACAAACTTCTACACTTTCATAGTTTACCCAGTTAGATCATAGCATCATTCAAAATTTGTCAATTAACAATCATCCAAATAACAAATAAATCACCATCCACATACACATCCATTTCCCGCACAAGGATTGTAACCTTGATCTGCCATTTTTACTCTTCCTATGAGGTTTAGTAGTCAAGTGGATTTGAGATCATTTATAATCCTTCATGAAAAAATGGGAAGAGTGCGAATCCTTTTCCAAATCAAATTGTTATATCTGATGTACATTGTAGAAGATTGAATCATCGAATTTAAAATTTGATAATTTTTTGAATTTTAAATCATATATTTTAAAATTTATTATATTCACATTTTGTTATGTTTTTATATAATTATTAAAATGCAAGGGAAGGGGGGGGGGTAAAACTCTAATTCCATTAATGTAAAGATATTTATGGTTTAAGGTCCCTCTTCCCAAGAACTTCATTGGGAATGCAAACCAACAAGATCAAGAGATTGAATTTCAACCTCAAAGGTGAGTCACTCATACATAGGTAGGTGACTCTTTCATGATAGAAAATGATTAGGAATTTTTTGAAATAATGCAACTAAACAAACTATATGGCCCAATATGCAAATTGTAGATTCTAGAAGATGTGTAGACTATAACAACACTTTGTAGGAAGAGTTGGGAGATGTTTGAGGGTATGCACATGCCACCAAAAGTTGATTATGGAATGTGTAGGAGTATTGGTTTTCCCCTAGGTGACGGGTCCTTGATAGGTTTTTTGAAAACACTTTTTATAGTCTTTTGATGTTGGATCTAAGATACTAATTTCCACTTGCAAACTTGTTGGAATGACGAAAATAAATTCTACAACTTAGTTTCTATGTCTTGGTGAGAATGATAAAAAAATGTAATAATGAAAAATCTCTTCAAGATCTCTTCAATCCTGCAAATTTTAACCAACACATACACAAAGAAGGAAAAATGTTTGTTTTGTTTGTATGGAGTTTTGACTTGATCAAACCCTAGTTTGGTAATTAAACCTTGATAAAAAGATAATGACAAGGGAAGGAAATGATGGATGAACACTTGTTGAAACTTACCACCCTTCAAAGGATTCCTTGAAGGACTGAAGTCATACACATTTCTTGAAAGGAATTAGATCTCACTCACTTGATTTTCTTGAAGGCTTGAATGCTTTAAAATATGAATACCTTCAACACTTGTTAGCCTTCACAAGACAACATGAAGACACATAAACTTGGAGATGATGTTAGGATCTTTATTGTTGCTCTAGATGGCTACTAATGTTGCTCTTTCAAATTCTCTTTACAAAATATTTTCTCTTGAATTTCTCTCATAAAGTGTGTTAGAATGTTTCTTAGATTTCAAATGATAAAATAACTATGTATTTATAGGTGTTTATCTAATTTCCTAAAAAATAGATTCCAAAAGCCAACACTTACAATTTGAATTTGGATCACTAAAAGGCCACCAAAAACAATTTTTAAAATGGGTCCTAGCACATAAAGGGGACCCATTCACCCTTGGGAAAATGGGTCCTGGCCTATATTTCCAAGACACACATATTTCATGATAATTAAAATACTAAATGCATTTATTTAATGTTGGTTCCCCTTGTAGAAAATAGTAAAAATAAGGCTTTGGAATGCATAATTTGGAAAAATAGAATCTTAATTAAGTCCAATAAATTAAGGGACCCAAACATAGTGTGAAATTATAAAGGTATACAATTTCCTACACTACATTTAGCCCCCATTTTAGTGAGAGTATGAACTTATGCTTAGACTCACACTAAAGTAGAGAAATATATGTCAAGGAATGTCCAACTGTACAACTATTAGAGAGATAGGATAACTAAGGATCAAGGAGGTGGCCAAGCCCCCAAGATCTAAGATCCCATGATAAACCAACAAAAGCACAAAGGAACACATGTATGTGTATAATAGAAAAATAAGGTACACCAACATCCAATGTCAAAGTTAATACAAAAATAAAAGGGATGGATTTACATGATCCATAAAATATACTCACAAGGGCTACTTCAGTCTTATATACATTAGGTGAGTCCCAAAGACAAAAATATGGACTAGCATATGTTAGAAATGAAAGAAACACTACGTCAATGGAAATCTGATTTAAGATAAATTTCTACAATCTTTTAAGTGTGTATTATCATTGGAGATTGTAACATAAAATATAAACCCACAATACAGAAATATACTAGAAGTAGAATGAACCACACAACACAGTATTTAACATGGAGAAAACCCTTTCAGGTAAAAAAATCCACCAAGAAAAGAGGCCAAGTTGTATTATCTTCACAAAAGGAGATTACAAATACATTCACTTCCTATGTCTTTCAACCTTCACTACAACATAACCTAGGTACCTGTAAAATTGTTATGCATCTCATCTACTATGCCATCGTTTATATAGAATTTACACAACTTCAAGATGGGCGTACACCTTGGAATCTTTTCCCATGTAGCATTCGATGACTTCTTACAACCTCATAACACTTTTTAAGAGTCAACAATACAACCTTGGGCATCCTTGGAAAAAAGTATACTCTTATGGGATCATAAAAGCTATCATACATGCATCCTACACATGGAAAAAGATGCCCACACAAGCTTGAACGCCTAGGGGCCAAAAATAGCCACTTACAACATCTTTTGACGTGTCATATGTTGCCATAAATGTCATAGATTCTTAAGAAAACTTATAGTTGTCATTGAATCTATTACACCTTCTTACAACATCTATGATGCATGTCATAACACTAAAAATAGGTGATTCCTCCACATTTTCACCCCACTTTGACCAATTACCATTTACCATAGTAAATTACATCCTGTAATTACCACTGGTAACTCTGTAATTATCATGGACAGTAAATAATTTTTACCACTGTTGGTGAAACTTGTACAACTCCTTATGGGTAATTACTAATAACAAATAATAAAATTAATATAATAAAAGGAATAAATATAATATTGGGATTTACAAGCTTAATGGCACCTTATCCCAACATTCTCCCACTTGACATTATACATGTAAATCAACCCATACGAAATCAAATGAAAATTAATTAGGCACTAGAAATGAGGCCCATGGCCTCTCTACACCACACGAACTTCTCTATGCTCACAAGTTTGGTCAATGAATCTACAACATTCTTCAGATTGTCTATCTTATTCAACTCAATTTGTCCATTTGTAACCAACTCTCGAACAAAGTGATATTGTACATCAATATGCTTAGTCTAAGTATGATACATAGAATTTTTGGCCAAACAAATAGCATTCTGGCTATCACAACCAATTTGAATGATCCTGCAATCAATTCCAATACTTGTACACAGTCTTCTTAACCAAACTACCTCCTTAGAGACATGAGTAGCAGCCATATACTCTACTTCAGTGGTAGACAAAGAAACTGCGGGCTGCCTCTTACTCATCCAACTCACTGCACCTCTAAACAGAGTAAATACATAGCCACTAGTGGACCTTCAACTATCCAAGTCACCTTCCTAATTTGCATCAACAAAGCCCTATATGTACAAAGATTTATCAACACTATTAGTACCATAATAAACCAAACAATGATCAAGAGTACCTGTAAGATATTTAAACACCCTCTTCACATAATTTCAATGCTGTCTACTATGGTTAGGCATAAATATGCTCAAAACTCCCACTACTTGTGCAATATCTAGTCTAGTGCAAATCATTGCATACATCAAACTCCCTACAACACTAGCATATGGCACATTAGACATATCCTCAAGATCATCCTCGGTATTTGGACACATATCTAATGAAAGCTTAGTACCAATCAATTAAGGAACTCTAACTAGATTACATCAGGTTGCATACTAAACCTCTGCAAAATAACATTCACATACTTAGTTTGGGATAACAAAAGCTTTCTATTACCTCTATCTCTCATGATCTCCATTCCCAAAATATACCTAGCAGCTCCAAGATCCTTCATATCAAATGCACCTGAAAGCTGGGCTTTAAGCTCACTCATCATATCCTTAGTATTGTTGAAAAATAACATGTCATCAACATACAAAGAAATAACTAGTATAGAATCATTAATACAATGATCCTCTTCGCTTCTAAAAAATCCCAATTGCAAAAAAAAAGAATCAAGCTTCTGATACGACATTATGGGGGACTATTTTAAACCATAAAGAGACCTCTGCAACCTACAAACCTAATTTGTTCTTTTCCTTTTACCTCAAAACCTCTAGGTTGTTGCATATATATTTCTTCTTCAAGATCTCCATGCAAGAATGTAGTCTTAACATCCACTTGCTCAATCTCCCAATCATAAGCTACAATAATGGATAAGAGAAATCTAATAGAAGTCAATTTAGCAATAGGAGAGAATATATCACCTAAATCAACTCCCTCTCTTTGGGAGTAGCCCTTGGCTACTAGTCTAGCCTTGTACTTCTCCAATGAACCATCTGCTCCAAACTTCTTCTTGAAGACCCAATTACATCGTATGGCATTTCTTCCTTTGGGAAAACCAACAAGATCCCAGGTGTTATTAGAGCCTAAGGCCATCATCTCCTTCTGCATGGCTAGCTGCCAAGACTCACTATCATTTATAGAAATAGCTTCCTTGTAGGATCTAGGTTCATTGTTAGTACTCAATAAAGCATATGCACAATATAAATTTAGTGGGCTATACCTATCAATAGGATTATGTTGTGTTGTGGATCTCCTCAAGGGTGGAGTAAGAGACTCAACTGGTTATTATGTGTGATCATTTGTACCAACTTCTTTTGTAACAAAAAAATCATCTTCATCAGAACTACTTGAATCTTCTTCTTATTCTTCACCCCCAATCCATCATTTAGTTCTTCCTGAGGTGCATCTTGATGCTCTAACTCAAAGTGCACTCTCTTTCCCTTTTCTTCTTTTTCTTTTAGTTGTTCTAATTCAAAAATAGCTCCAAGTTCCTTGAAAACAATATCTCTAGAAAAGATAATCTTGTGGGTTAGTGGATTCCAAAGCTTATAACCTTTAACATTATCACCATATCCAATGAATGTACATTTTTTTGCTTTTGGATCCAACGTAGATCACTTTTCCTTATGTATATGAAAAAAAGCCTCATAGCCAAAAACCCTTAAATGTGAAACTAAAGGTTTCTTACTTGTCCACACTTCATAAGGAGTCGAATCAAGAGCCTTACAAGGAGATCTATTTATCAAGTAGAAAGCAATACCAGTAGCAAGAAATACCCACAACCTCTGCTGAAAAGAATTTATCCAATTGTGAATCACTTAGCATACTTCTAACTCTTTCCATAATCGTTTAGTTCATCCTTTTTGCAACATCATTTTGTTGTGGTGTATACTGAGTTGTATTTTGTTTGATTATATCTGCATGCTTGCAAAACTCATCAAATTCCTTAGAGAAATATTCCCCTCCATTGTTAGATCTTAATATTTTAATCTTTAAACTTGAATGGTTCTCTACTAAGATTTTGAATTCCTTAAACATAGTGAAAACTTCAAATTTATGTTTCATAAAATAAATCCATGTAAATTTGGATACATCATCAATGAAGTAACAAAATAACGAGATTTTTTGATAGATTCAATATCCACAGGCCCAAACACATCTGTATGAATAATTTCTAACTTCTATTTTTCTCTATTGCTTCCTGAAGGAAAATAATTTTTGTTTTTGTTTACCAAACATACAATGTTCACATAAATCAAAGTCCTCATCAGAATAGGAGAAACTGTCCAACAAATTTTTATTCTTAATAGTTTTTAATACATTATTACTTGTGTGGCCCAATCTATTGTGCCACAACATACATGCATTTTGAGTACTAGCCTCAGATACATAGGAGGCATTACAAACTATAGTGGCTTCAAGCTTGAACAGGTTTCCCAATCTCTTCCCCTTCGCTACCACCAAGTTTCCTCTCACTGATTTGTAGCCATACTTTTCAAAAGTTACATGCATTCCCAAACCATTCAGCTTTGAAATAAAAATCATATTTCTAGCTAATACAAGAACATGATAAACTTCAAGGAGGGTTTTAATGCCCCCATCACTGAAACACAACAATACCTTGTCTTTCCCAACAATCAGATATGAAGAGTTGTCTCCAAGGTATATATTACCTCCATCATATTTATCACATGTGGAGAACCATTCTTTATGTGGGGTCATATGACATGAGCATCCTCAATCAACCAACCAGTGATCATTAGAAACAACATTACAAGAAAAAATTAAAAAATCTTCACCTGCATTCGAGGACTTATCAGAAGCATTCTCCCTCTTGGGGTTTTTGCACTCCTTTACATGTCCCCTTTTATCGCAGTTCCAACACTAAATTTTTTTCTTCTTTCTAGGAGTCTTAGAATGACCCTTGGACTTGTCCTTAGCCCCTTTTTGATCTCCTTTCAGTCCCCTTTCTTTAGACATTCCCCTGACACTGAGAGCATCCCTTGAACTATCCAAACTCTTTTTCCTCAGTTCTTGTGCTACTAAAACTACAACAAGGGCATCCAACTTCGGATCTGTGATGTTAGTAGTGATAGAAAGGATAACATTCTCTCATGACTCAGGTGAAGAACAAAGAAGCAAGATACATTTATCTTCCTCATCTACTTCAACATCTACTAAAGCAAGCTAACTCATCAACTGATTAAAAGAATTTAAATGCTCTGCAACTGACTCACCCTCTTTCATTTTCAAAGAAAACAACTTTCATTTTAAATAAAGTTTATTTACAATACTCTTGGCTTGGTAGATCTCACCTAACCGATTCCACAATTTATATGCGATCTCTTCCTTTGCAACATTCAATAGGAGAGAGTCTGAAAGAAACAATTGGATGGCTCCTCGTGCCTTCTTATCCATTCTATCCCACTCATCTTGAGATAAATCATTGGGTTTCTTCTCTTTTTGAACAACCAACTATTGGTTTATTTCTTCCAACAAATCTTCCATTTTCAGCTTCCACAACTCATACCCCGTGCCATTAAACTTTTCAATGTTCAAATGAGAGGTTGATGCAATAGTGGATGCAGCCATAGTTCAACACAAGATTTGCAAAAAAAAATACAAACAGATCTCCCAGTGTAGCTATAGCTTCCACACTATCACCCAAGAGTCAAAGTTGGCCAGGTTTTGATACCAAATGTTAGAAATGAAAGCAACACTACTTCAATGGAAATCTGATTTAAGATAAATTTTTGCAATCTTTTAAGTGTGTATTATCCATGGAGATTGTAATATAAAATATAAACCCACAATACATAAATATACCAAAAGTAGAATGAAGCACACAACATAGTATTTAATGTGGATAAAACCCTTTCGAGTAAAAAACTCCACCAAGAAAAGAGGCCAAGTTTTATTAGATCTCCACAAAAGGAGATTACAAATACATTCACTTCCTTTGTCTTTCAACCTTCACTCTGACAGAACTTGGGTACCTTTAAAACTGTTATGCATCTCATCTACTATGCCATGGTTTATATAGATTTTACACAACCTCAAGATGTGCGTACACCTTGGAATCTTCACCCATGCAGCATTCAATGACTTCTTAAAAGCTCATAACACTTGTTAAGAGTCAACAATACAACCTCGGGCATCCATGGACAAAAATAGGCTCTTATGGGATCATAAAAGTTGTCATACATGCATCCTACACTTGGCAAAAGATTCCCATCATATGCTGACATAAATGTCATAGATTCTTATGACAACTTACAGTTGTCATATAATCTCTTACACCTTACAACATCTATGGCATACATCATAACACTAAAAATAGGTAATTCCTCCACATTTGCACCCCACTTTGACCAATTACCATTTACTATAGTAAATTACATCCTATAACTCTGAAACTTATCGTGCAGTAACTCCATAATTACCATGGACAGTAAATAATTTTTACCATCGCTTGTGAAACTTGTACAACTCTTTATGGGTAATTACTAATAACAAATAATAAAAGGAATAAATAAAATATTGGGGTTTACAAGGTTAATGACACCTTATCCCAACAACATGCCTATGCTATTTGTCCATAAAATATGCCAATGCTACACTAGGTTTAACACTCATGAAAAAGGTGAAGCGAAATGCCAAGTTCACCTCAAGGGGTGTAGATAAAATTCACCTAAGGGGGTACAAAAAAATTCACCTTAGGGGGTGCAAACAAAATTCACCTTAGGGGGTGCAAACAAAATTCACCTGAGGGGGTGAAAACAAAATTCAGCTCAAGCGGTGCAAACAACATTCATCTCAGGGGGCGCAAATAAAATTCACCTTAGGGGGTGCAAAAAAAAGGTAACAACAATCAAAGGGGTATTATTTAATTCATGGAAGGTCACACCTTAGGGAATATTAAACTTGAAATCACCACCAATAGAGGACTAATTGAGGAATGAAAGATCTAAACCTTAGGGAATGCAAATCGTAGCATTACCACTAAGAGGAATATCATATGCCAAGAAAAGATCATTCTCTTATGGCACATTAAGCTTAATATTACCACGAAGACACATCACATGAATTAAGAAGACCACATTGTGATTGATAAAGTCACACTTCCTGGGAGATGTATAGTATCATCAAGTTAAGAAGAGACCATGCAAACAATAAGCTAGGGACTATATATGCCCCCCTTAAAATGTTAGTGTACATCTTTAGGAGATAGATAGGGGTCTCAATAAGAAATACACTAACATAGGAAATACACTAACATTTTAAGGAGATAGATAGGGATCTCAATAAGAAATACACCTAGGACAAGGCTACCTAACCCTTGCCCCCCAAGTGTAGGAAAGAGTTATTAAAATATATAAAAGCATGTCATTTCAAGTTTATGGACTAGTTTCCTTAGAAATTAATTAAAAATAAAAAATAATCATCATAAAAAAATTACATATTTAAAAACTAGACATCAAGGGGTTTTAATTTCATAAATCAATTCTAAAAAAATCTATCCACTATTGCCAAAGTTAGTTTTTTCTCTTGACATTTCCTTAGTCTTTTAGTTGTAGGTCCAAAGCTAAGGGTTGGGTTACCAAGCCTTTCTCGAGCCTAAAAAAATCAGAAATAAGGTTGGGATTTCAATTTTTTTTTGAAATGGGTACCCACTTTAAAATAGGTACCCATTTTAAAGTGGGTACTCACTATATTTTTAGAACGAGTACCTATTTAAAGTGAGTACCTATTTTTTAAAAATGGGTACCCATTTCTTTCATTTTTTTTGCATGAAAATTACCCTCTTTGTGGACCCATCTTCTTGCACTTACTCCATAGATTCCATTATTGGCCAAATAAACATATTGTCAAATCATAGGGAGACATAAAAAAAAAATATTCTAGAAAGCCATCATACAAGAATTTTTTTAATTTAACTTGTGCATTTTTTGTTGATCTAAGAACCAATGCACCAATGCTTTATGCCAACACTAAGGAATAAGGGATATTTTTTGAGATAGGTGATCAAAGGTTTTGGACTATCCTTCATGCAACAATAATGAGGTGCAACAATTTATTTTTGTGAAAACTCTATTGTGAGTTCATCCTTAATGATACTCAACTATTTTGATATGCATTATTTTTAGGGAAAAGGTAAAGGTTTTGTATAGGATAGGGATGGGGTACATCATGCCCAGGACTAGCCATTGAGATGCTAGGCTAGATATTAAGCATGTTATGGTCCCTTCCATTATGAAGGAGGGTATTGAAATGGATACCTAATAGTCTTTTAGTCCCCTCATATAGACCTTATTACAACATAACAAGTCTTTCTTCACAAGGTAATGAGGGTGAGACTCCTAGGTATTGATGATCACCACACCTTTGTGATTCCTTTGGATCTATGTATGATTATAGCTATGAAGATCTCAAGATAAAAAAATGGAAAGGGTGCTTCATAATTTTAGGAGTATGTTACATAGGGATATGAGTAGGATACATCCATATTAGATAAGACCTTTGACATTAATCAATAGATAATTTTCAATAAGGTCAAATATACTTTATTATATTTTATTTTGAAATATAAGGTTAACTATATTAATCCATTATAAATAAAAATTGATGTAAATAATTATATGCAATATGAAATTCCAAGGTCATAGTGTTCATCCTACATCTAGTGGCCCTTCAACTCTTGATTATGCAACCTTGTTGAGTCCAAAGGTACACAATTTCTAAAAAATACTATATCTACTATATGCAAATATTTTTATCATATATCAATTCTTAACTTAAAATTCATATTTGACGATGAATATGTGGATGTTGGTCCTTCAACATCAACACCCATTGGATGTATTATAGGTGTGCAATATGTTGATATTTTTTAATATTAGATTTACATGATTGCCACAATAGATCTAAAAAAATTAATGACACCAAAACATAGAATAAAATATATATAATCATTGGAAGATACATAAAGTGTATCATCCTTTCGCTTGTATTAAAAATAAAAGAATAGATTAAATTGAAGTTACAATTCTATTTTACTTACAATTTAGTATTATAATAATTTACAAGAAAAAATAAGATTTGCAGAATTGAAAATTGCACCCTTGACAATTACACATTAGGTTTAGCTCCCCTCTATATGTTTGGACCTAATTATGCATTTAATTACTCATTTTATAAATATCTTTAAAAAATCAAATATGAGAAATAAAATTATGCATTTTATATTTTTCCCTGACACTTTTGGCCCTGAAAAGGATGGGTCTAGTCTAGGGTGCACCATACCCTAGGCCAACACCTTTGGATCCAAATTTGAATATGTTAGTGAATTGGTAATTTATTGTTTGAATTTCTAATTTTATTTTTTGATCATTGATATTTGATTTTCAAGAAATTAGAATAATTAAATCTAAATACTTGTCATTTTATCATTTGAAATCCTAATGAGACCTAGAATCACACTTAGTAATTTTAGAGAACAAATTGGAGATCTTAAAATTAGTCAAGGGAAAAATTAGCGATATTATTACAACACTTTCATAAATCAAGCTCAAGTTTACAAGATATTAATAAGAATGAAGCAAATTATGTACAAGGAGCTATTACGATCAACCATGCCAAATTATGAAGATGTATTGAGTTATCCAATACATGCTAGTTTCAACAATCCATTATTTTTTATGAGCTAAGGGTAAAAGTAC
This sequence comes from Sequoia sempervirens, assembly GCA_007258455.2. NCBI lineage: Eukaryota > Viridiplantae > Streptophyta > Pinopsida > Cupressales > Cupressaceae > Sequoia > Sequoia sempervirens. The sequence continues at coordinate 16,767 of VDFB02201180.1, read as the reverse complement.
AAAGTCATGTCACAATTTCGGCCAACTTATCAACACAAGTGAATTTTAGTATTTCTAACTAAAAATCAATTTTGGTCAAACATATGATCTAATAAGATCCATTCTAGATGAGTTAGATATGTCCACAAATTTTCCAACCTTTTTTTTTTGGCTAAATGCATATGTAGCACCACTTTGAGGCTAATTTACCAAAAAAATAATTTTTTTTTTGAAAATTTTGATGTTTTAACAACTTCTGGGCATGTAAATAACATTTTTTTTAAATGTAAAAAAAAACCTTTTGTAGATCCATATGTGTAGTTTTCAAAAATACATATATTTTACTAATCAAATTATTATAATTTATATCTTATTTTATAATTTTACTAAAAGTAGGTTATCAACATAAAATATATCAAGTTGATTACCATGTCAAAAAAATACTAAAACATACTAATTTTTTTTTTTAAATTTATGATGCACTCGATAAAAGAATCTATATCGAGATGGTATAATTTTTTTTAGATAAATAGTTAATATAAAATTTGATGTCGAATGGAAACAACTATGTTTTAATAAACACACATATTAATATTTATTTAAAAATATATATTTACCAAAATTGAAAAAAATATATTCATGCACTAAAGTTTCAAGTTGTAAATACAAACAAAAAATTTGAAGGAAAAAAATTACTATATAAAGATTGATGTCTAATGTAACTTCATTTTTAAATTTTATCAACAACTAAATTATACTGTCAATTTGTAAAAAACTATATTCAAACAATTTTTTAATTTTTTCCAAAAAAAAACATAAAATATACTAAAAAATACATATTTTTTTAGTTTACATCATTTCAAAATTCAAAAGATATATGCAACTTTTTAGTGATTCAAGTTTAAAGTTTAGATTAGTGTTGGTTGCTTCCTTTATAAAGTGTGACACAACTTTGTACTTTTACCCCTAAGCTTTTGCAAGTCTATCAAGAAATCAAGGCATCCATCAAACAAATTTTATGGAAACTTGTGTGACATCACTTTGTCAAGGGTTTCACATCAAGATAACATCATTATTTGTCATTTATCTTGATTTTAGTCAATTATTGTTGTTTTAACCTCTGCCTAGCCTAAGGTATGCCATCTTGATCATCATCAATCACTGTTCATGGAGGTAAGAATAACAACATAGGGTTTGACATAGGAAAACCCCTATAAAAAAACCTTTTTCCCATATTTCCATGTGTGGGGGTTAGATCTAAAGGTTTCAACATGTGACAATATCAAAAAACAAAGTGCAGATCTTAATCCACAATTTAGACTTTTTAGATCCATAAAGATCAGGATTTCAATCCAAGGCACATCACACCCTAGACTAGCCAATTCAAGCTCAAATTTTCATCACAAGTTCCTCTTTATATCTCACTCTAAAATTATTTCTATTTGTGAGATCCACTGGTGATACTTGATACTATGCTACTTTATTATTTTGGATAGATGGTTTGATTTTCATATTAACTATTAGACATTATACCTATAGTTTGATTTTGATGTTTTATGATGCTATTCATGTTATGATGTTTTGACATTAGACCTTGTATTTGATTTCATATTATGGTGATGTGAACGTTAGACCTCATATTGTATATTATTGATTATTATGGATGCTCAAGTAGAATTAATGAAATTTATGAATTTTGAATTATTGTTATTGTATGAAAAATTGAGTAAATGTTATTAGGAGAATTCATTGGTGATGAATTGGTTTTCTAATGTGACTTAATTGTGATGGAAATTGTATGATGTGTAATATATATGTTTCATTTGTTTTGACTATATGATTTCATTGGACATATTAATGTGTGAAATTGAGTGTGCAAGTACAAATTCCATGGCCAATGGAATTGGAGGTATTCAAGGAACCCTATGTGATAAACCCTGTGAATGTTGACTATAGTTCATAGGGACTATAATCTTAATGTGATGTAAATTTTGTAAAGTGGTTTGAGACCTGAATGCTATTTTATTATATAGTTTTCTTTTGGGCGTTTAAGTTGTGTTTAATTTGTAAAGTTATATTTGAGGGTATTTTGGAACTTTTTTTTTAATTGAGTCAAAAGGGTTGAAAAATGGTTATTTTATGTTGTTTCTTTTTTTTTTTAAACCCCTAGGGTGTTAACCCAAGGGTTAGGCACTTAATTCAAGATATATCTTGAACTAAAATCAAGATATGACCTCTCAAAAAGGCCTAGCTTTATGGGTGACGAATTAGGATTTGAAATGGGTTGTAAATGGATCAATTTCAATCAGATTTTGATTTATCTTCAATTCTTTAAAGAAAGAGTTGTTTTGGAAACAAATTTTGAGGACTTCTGTTTATCTCTTTCCTTTCGGATTGTTGAGGGGTTGTTGTTTTTATTTTGGGGATTGGGTAATTTTTGGTTCTAGTTTTTTGGGAAGAAGTTTGTTTTGGGTGAAAAAGAGTCTGGAGGAAAAGCTTGGGAACTTCCATAGTTTTCTTCCTAGAAAGTGTAAGATGTTGGTTTTGATCACTTTGTGTTTGTCTTTGGTTGAATCTATTAGATTTTGAAAAGACTAAGTATTAATTTGAAGTACTTATTGTACTGTTATGTGTTGTTTTGTTTTATTTGTGTTGGGTTGTATGGGGATAGATCTCTCAGATTCAAAGAGCTTCCCAAGTATGGGGTTGAGAGAGGATGAAACTTCAATAGGGAAACCTCCAACCTTTGAGAAGGTGGAGATTGGGTATGAGTACCCATAATATTGGAGTATGGAGTTTTTGGGTATGAGTACCCAAGTTATTTTGTGGAGTTGGATGGATGGAGAAGTGGAGAGAAGTTGTAATACTGTATAGATCTTTATATATGTATACATGTTTCCCCATTGGGTAGTGATATCTCCTAAGTCTCCCCCTTTCTTGAATCTTTGAGAAGATGCAATCTGAATGTGAATCCCTCGGTTTGGGGTGTTATTGTATATGTGTTTGTATTTAATGTTTGGGGTGTTATTGTATATGTGTGTGTATTTAATGTTGTTACATATTTGAGAATGTGTGTATCTGATTCCTTGATGGCCTCCAAGCTCAGGGGTGACTGGTTTTCCAGTCTAAGGTTGGGTGGTGAGCACTCCATTGGCTTCAGAAGAAACTTGTGTTATGTGTAAGTCCTATAGATTTTTTGAATAGACCTCCCAGTTTTGAAGAAGTTGCAAGAAAAGACTATATGTGAACTTTTGTAAAAGATATTGTATACTACCCAGTATGACTAATTGTAAAATCCTTGTATGACTATCGTAAAAGACTTGTTACGCTATTGTAGAAGATTTTGTGATACTTGCTGCAAGAGATCGTTTTAATATTTTGTTTAATTATGGGTATAAAATTGTTATTTTAAATACAATTTTTGTAGAATCATGTAATTCTTACTTATTGATTTTGTAAAAAAAATACAGAAATGGAAAATAATCAGATTTGTTTATTGCAAATTCTACATGCAAATTGTAAAAATAAATAGATCATTTGAAATATAGATTAAATAGATAAATTCTATACATTTGTTTTTTTTACAAATTTTTATGAACTTTCAACTTGAAAGAAATGGTTGTTATAATTTTACATGAAGATTGAAAGAAAGAATCAATCCCTATTCTGTATGCCAAATCAAGATCTGTCTTATTGTATGCAACTTTCATTTACATTTCCATTTGATATCTAACCTTTCTCTATTTCGTAATGTGAAGTATTAGTTCAAACTGTGTATGTTCTTTCATATTTAAGAAATCAAACTGTGTATGTTCTTTCATAATCCAAGCTTCAAATATAGCCCAAACCAAATCCACAATACCCAGTTTCAAAAGTTGTAGAATTGAACCATAGATAAATATTTTACCCTGTTAAGATCTTAGATCCACAAGGACAATACATATATACTTATGTCTGCAGTAAAAGAAAACCGATTTTGATCTTCCTATAGTGTATCTGTGAGTTTAATAAAATTTCTTTCCTCAGATGATTTTTACTCTCTCAACTATTGCAGATCTGCATATACAATATAAAGAGCAAACTTATTTATCGATACTAATTTTATTTTTGTTAGACCTGTAATCTATGAAATAGAAAATTAGTTTAAAAAAACTTCTATTCAACGAACCCATGTTTTCTTTAGCCGCCGCCATGACTCTTTTCTTTTCTTTTCTTTTGTAAGCACCTAGGGTTAGAGTATTCTTTTGAAATCTCGTCAAAAATTAGCATGCTAAACTTTATGATAGCCACTTTTAAATTGTGGAATCTTAAAAAGAATAGGTGATAAGAGATTTATGTGGATGGATTACAACTAAGGCATACCAAAAAAGAAAACAAATAAATAAATCAATGAAATATTTGTTTTGTGCATGAATCTTTTGCCAAGTGGGTAAGCGTTGAAATTTGCTATTTAGGGCTGCATGCCATCCTTTTATAATGAGCCATCTTCACATTTTAATTCAACGAATTACCTCTCATCATAAACAATATAAATCTTCTTTATATATTCCCATTCTCTTAAAAGGGGTTATATAAATTTAAAATGAGAATATATGCAAAGATAAAAATTATAGGAAAGGCTAGAATTTCTCTTATCCTTATTTCTTTATCTTTTAGTCCCTTTTTATAATAAAAATAATATCTCTATTTGAAGCAAATGATATCCATTTAATAGTATATGATATTCTTTTATTTTTATAACTATAAATGATTTGTTTTCTTAAAAGTAAATATATTATTATATATAGAATATAATTATTGTTTTTTTTTTACATATATAAAGAATAAGTAGTCAATTAAATAAATAATAGTTAAAAAATGTATGTAATAATATTGATAGATAGTAATACATAAATTTGATAATATATTATAGTGTTAACGAATTTAAGATTATTTATTAATTATACATATATGTATTATATGCATTAAAATGATTTCAAACTTTTAGCTTCTTACTCTCGAGATTAACTAGCTTGGAATTTTTATGTAATCGAATGAATATATCAACTATATCAAGACTATTGTTATGTATGGTGATGTTACACCACAATGTGGTGTTGGGGAAAGAGGAATTTTTTTTTGTTAGTTGTGTTCCCATTTTACGTGTTTATTTATGGGCATTACACTATTTTTGTCTATCTGTTAAATTGTATTTTGGGATCTAGGGTTGTCTATCAATTAGTCTTGTTAAAGATCACATCAAATTCATCATCCCCACAAATAAAAACCAACATAAAACCTAGGAGATTAGCTCTCCCTTATGGTAGGAAGTCAATCATCAAACCCTAGTTGATTTATGTTTAATGTTGAGTCAAGTGAAAAGGAGATAATCCTAGCTAACCTAATTGGATCTAGGATTACTTTTCCTACTCAAAATTTTGGTGAACTCAACATATCTTACACTTGCAATTTTATGATTTTTCATAGCATAAAATTTTGAAAATTCAAAACATAGATTTTTCGAAGACCTTATTGTTGATTTGAAAGGGTTTTATGCCCAAAAACTATGCATTTTTATTCTTCCATCATTATACATAAAATAAAAATTGCAAATCATTTAAACTAAATTGCATAATTTTAGATCTTATTTTTCCTTATTATGGCTTAGATTTGAGTTATTTTCATTGATAAATTCAATTGAAATATTATTTTGTCATTTATGCATGCATGTTTTAGTGAAAAACATAAAAAAATGAAAAAAATGCATCTAGCATTTTCATTTCAAGAGATAAAATAGTATTTCTTTTTATATTTTTTGAAAAAAATAGTTAATTACAATATTTCAATTTAAAAATAATCATTTGAACATATTCAATTTCTCTTAAAATATCAAAATTGCATGCATATACATTATTCATATAGAAAATTAGATTTTTGTGCATTTCCAAAACCCTGTTCACTTCCAAAATTGAACGTATGAAACAAATGAACCTCAAACACTATAGGTGGTTACCAAACTTTGAATTTCTAAAATTGCTTGTCTATTCTAGGGTGCATAGTGCCCTTTCTAGTAAGTTTGGAATATTTTTTTGTGAAAATCCCTGTCAATGTTCTCTTGAGATTTGTGTCATGTTTTGGAAGTCTATTATGAAAACCATATGATTTTTCTATGCATTGTGAATTTTCCCTAATTTACCTAATTCAGTGCAATACCCCCTAAAAAAGAAAAAGGATAATAACATGTTTTCTTTTCAAAGAAGATATGCATTGGCCTTCAACCAACCAATAGTTTTTCTACCTATGAGAATATTGTGATGGAATAAAGTAAAATCAATGATACATTTATTAACAACACTTTACTTAATATTCATTCCTCTCCTAGCATCTCCTCTACTTGTGAGAGTGTTTTGGTGCAATAGGATGCAATTAGTGACAATCATGTTAGTCCTTCTCATGATATCTCTCTTACTTGTGAAGGTATCTTTGTGCAAGAATACCCAATCATTGAGAATTATGTGAATCATGTTTGCTTCCCTCCCAATACCTCTTATACTTAGGAAGATATTATGGAAAAAGAGGATGGAATTATTTATATATTTTTGAATTATAGTAAGGTTTCTTGCATAGATGAACGTTAAAAATTGATAGTACATCATCCATTAATAGAAGATTTCCAACAAGCTAAAATTATGAACCCACATTTGATTATTGGACCTCTAGAAACTCCTCTAATTATTGGACCTCCTAAACCACATCTCATTCTAGGACCTCCTAATCCACACAATCATATCTTAAAATTTACAAAACAGATCACTAGTAATCATGTGCAACAAGATACATTGAAGAAACAAAATTATCATACTATTGATCACAAATATAACACTAGAAATAATAAGCAACAAAAAAATTGCCAAAATCCATTCCATTAACTCTACTATATCTTCCACCCTCACCTAGCCTTCCTCAATGTAATGGTAAATAATATGATCTTGTGGAGAAAATTTGTAATAATCCTTGGCCAAGATCTCCCTTTGAGACTTGATTCAAACATCACCTACATATTATGAGATTATCCAAGACACTTTGCAGAAGATTGATATCTCACCTTCTATCAAACTGAATGATGTAGTAGCCTTGTTTGATTGTATGTAGGAAAAAAAATGGATATTACCTTCCCCTAACATGAATTACCTCTACTTGAGGTCCAAAAAAAACATGAGGCTCTAATGATAATGGTTTCTATTAATAAAACTAGGACTAGGTGTACTCTCATTGATAATGGACCAGGTTTTAATATTTGTAGCATTGATCTTCTAGATAAACTTGGTTTGGATAAGAATCTCATATAACCTAATGATATTTATATTCGTGGATTTAATAATGTTAGTAGAAAATCATATGGACAATCACACTACCCATTAAGGTAGGATCTATGGTTTACTTAAACCTATCCATATCATCTTAGAACCACTTTCATATAATTTCTCTTAGGTAGATTGTTGATTCATGCCATGAAAGGAGTCATGTCTACTCTTCACCATGAGATGAAGTATGAATATAATAACAAGATATATGTAGTTAAAGAAAATGAAAAAAAATATAATTCACAAATTGATGCCAAACATAACAATTCTGACACTCTTAATACTTTGATTTCATCTTGAAAAGTTTAACCATTACATTCTAATAATAATGATACTATGAATTTTCTCTTGGGTGACGATTTGGAGTCATTATATTTTACACCTTTTTTCAATGGGGAGTCTTAAATATTTCTATCAAATTCCAAAGAGTTGAATACAAATTATGATCACGATATTGCTTTATCTTCAAACACATGTTTCGGTGATGATTGGGGTTCATTAGATTTTATACCATCCTTTATTGGAGAGTACAAAATCTCACAATATAAACCTAAAGAGTCTTGTGTTTTATTTACTAAATCTTGTTTTACTTCAACAAATCCAAAAACATCACCCCATGATGGTGATGGGGGCTCTTTATCTTTTTTCCCTCATGTGTTGGCTATGTCTAACTTTAAAAATTTGAAAAAGGATATGAATTCTTGTGAAATAATAATTTTTTCTCATAAGAATCTAGACAATACTTCTTTATCTGAATTAGACAAGTGTTATGGGGCTTTGATATAAAATTCTTTCTAAAAGTGGATATGATGAAAAAATGAATCAACGAGATAATGATCATGTGAAGCATATATTGTTCCTTTCAAAAAGGGGTTTAGGTTTCCAACCTTCATATCTGTCTTCATCTCATCCACCACCATCTACTATATTTAAAACATCATGTGATAAGTGAGCAATTTTTTCTTCACAAGAGAAGAATTTTCCTCCTCAATCTTTATTGGAGCAAGAGCATATTTTTTCGAGTCTCCTCAAAGCATGTTTGATTACTCTTCCTCATCCAGCACATAAGAAATTTATAATAATAAGTTTTTTTTGTAAATATCATCGAGTGCATGACCATTCCACCAATGAATGTTAGGCCTTGGGTAGTAGAATACAACAAATTAATGATTGTGGTGCTCTTCCATATGTTGATGTACCTAATCACTCTAAATAATGATATTTATTCTATGGTTTTTCTCCTCACTATGTGGCATTTGTAGCTTTATGTGTTTCCTCATTTCCATTTATGGTGGTACAATCTTAATTGCAAGCACATTTTGCATAGTGGCAACATGATTATCTCTAATGTGCTTGTTTTTGCTTTTGTACTTGGGGGGAAAGGATAACTATTTTTGGGAGGTGTGTATTTTTTTCAAGGATCCCCTCTTGCCCCATTTTTCCTTAAAATACCAACATAGCAACTATGTTGACATCTTAAGGGGGGGCATATCACCCTATCCACTTCATAGATGTCTTGTGAGATTAAACTTCTTGACATACACCTTTGGTGGTGGTGTTGTGTATAACACCCCCTATGGAATAGTTATCAATTCTTCCACTATGACATTGATAATTTATTCATCTCTTGCAATGTTAAACTTATATGTGCTCCTTGAATAATGATTAGAAAATAGTCCATGTATTTGGCATCATGAAGCTTGCTAATTCATGAACTTGAGAATTTTTACATGGCTACCTAGCATCACACAACTTACTTTCTAATGGAGCCATTTGTTCCATGTGTTATTTAACATCCTTATGAAAGCACCATTTTTCTTAAACATCATATTTAATGGATGATGTTTGGTATTCAAGAAAAAATTAAGACTAAGGTCTCTTTCCCTTGCCAAATCAAATCCTTTTAGTATTAACCTTATATTTTTGATTTGTGGTTGTTATATGTCTTGTTGTTGTTATATGTTTGCATCATGTCTACTTTGTACTTTGTTCCTTCACATTATGTTTGCATTATGTTATGTTTCATTTTGTATCTTCATTGTGTATGTTTTGTGTTTGACATGCTACATTTCATCTCATACATGTGTGTTCCTTTTTCGTCATGTTGTCTTTCCATAAGACATTTGATCTTTGGGGCCAACGTATCCCCTAGATTAAACACTATCCTATCTCTTACATATTAAGAAAATAGTCTTGAGATATTCTTACTTTAGTGTGAGTCTAAGCGTAAGTTCATAATCTCACTAAAGTAAGAGCTAAATGTAGCATTGAAATATTTTACCATTGAAAATTTCACATTTGGTTTAGCCCTCCCATGTTTTTGGACCTAATTATGCATTTAATTTCCAATTTTATAAACATCCTCAAAAAATAAAACATGGGAAATGAAATTATGCATTTTATATTTTTCCCCTGACACTTTTGGCCTTGAAAAGGATTGGTCTAGTCTATGGTGCACCATGCCCTAGACCAACACTTTTGGCTCGAAAATTGAATATGTCGGTGTTAGAAAATTATTATTTGAATTTCCAATTTCATTTTTTGGCCATCAGTATTTGATTTTTGAGAAATAAGAACAATTAAATATAAATACTTGTCATTTTATCATTTGAAATCCTAATGATACCTAGAAGAACACTTAGCAATTTCAGAGAACGAATTGAAGATTGTAAAATTAGTCAAGGGAAAAAATAGTAGCATTATCACAACACTTTCATCAATCAAGCTCAATTTTGCAAGAGATCAAGAAAAATGAAGATAATTATGCATAAGGAGATATTATTCAATCATGCCAAATCATGAAGATGTATTTAGTTATCCTTTACATGCTAGTTGCAACAGTCCATTATGTCTTATGAGGTAACCTTTTGTAGGTCTATCAAGCAATCAAGGCATCCATCAATTAAATTTTGTGGAAAATTATGTGACATCACTTCATCAAGGGTTTCACATCAAGATAACATCATCATTTGTCATTTATCAATTTTAGTCAATTATTGTTATTTTGACCTTTTCCCAGCCTAGGGAATCCCCTTTGATCATCATTAGTCACTATACATGGAGGTAGGAATACCAACACAGGGTTTGAATTAGGAGAGATCCTATACAACACAAAATTTTCCCTATTTCCATGTGTGCAAGTCAAATATGAAGGTTTCAATAGGTGATAATCTCAAAAAACAAAGTACAAATATAATGCACACTTTAAGCTTTTTAGATTCATAAAATTAGGATTTCAGTCTAAGGCATGCATCACACCCTAGACCAACCAATTCAAGCTCAAATTTTAATCACAAGTTCCTCTTTGTGTGTTAGTCTCAGATCTAAAGTTGTTTTGTAACTTTCTATTTTCATCTATCCACTAAATTGTATATTTAGATCTAGGATAGTATGTCAATTATGCTTGTTAAAACACACATCGAATTTATCATCCCAACAACTGAAAAATAACATAAAACCTAGGAGGTTGGACCCCCCTTGTTGTAGAAAGTCAATCATCAAACCCTAGGTGATTTATGTTTAATGTTGTTAAGTGAAAAGGAGATAATCCTGGTTAACCTAATTGGATCTAGGATCACTTTCCCCACTCAACAACATTTGTAAATGATTTAATTTGAAATAAGTTCTTGCAAATATGAAGATATATAATGAATAACTAACTTGAATTGAAATGAAACCACAAAGAGTTAGCACTCTCCTTCTCCCTTTTGTCTCTTTTTTTTCCTAAAAGGAAATGAGTAAATGGGTCAATATACTAGATAGTCCATATTTAATTGGTGAACTATCATAATTTACCTTAAACCTAAGAAATTTAGAAAATTCAAAGAATATCACCATACTTCTATATATAATAATTAGAATGCATTTTCATTTCAAAATATAAGAATGAATATACGCAAAAAATAATATCTTAAAAAATATCTTATGTTTTGGTACAACTATTATATAGTTTTTAGCTCAAAAATATCCTTTAAAAATTATTTTTGATTAAATTAATAGCTCAAATATATTTAATAATGATTTTTTTTGGTATGTACCTTATAAATGTGAACTACTTGTAATTGTAAGCATTAATATTGTAACTCTAAATCTTAGAAAAAGAAGTGATATTTAACAAAATATTTTGTATTATATCATCTATTTATTTAATTGAATAAATAAAATATAAATTGTTCAACATTACCCATGAATTACGAGTTAACTATTATTGATTTATTATTTACACTTAAATTAAGTATAACTATTTTTGAGATTTTCAAGCTCTATTATATTGAAATTATATATATAATTTAGAACAAAAAAATGACATTTCACAATATCCAAGTATTTTCTACCATTCCATCTATTTATTTACATGATCAAACAAAATATCTATGACTTTCCATTGCTCATAAATTACAATATATATTTGTTAATACATTATTCTTTATGTAATGTGTAAATTATATTTCATATATTTTTAAGTTAATGCTAAGTTTCTCAGTTGAGAAGTATTATTGGAGAACTATCTTTGATCTCCTTTTTATAATAAATTGAATAACTTGGGTGAATTGGTTGCTCTTAGGGCTCTTAAAAGACAATTTTGATGCAATGTAGCCTGGAAGGATTAAGAGGCCCAGGGAATGAAACAAGGAATCCACTAGAATTTATCCATCATCTTTGATATATTGACACAATAATTTTTCTCCCAAATGGTTCAAAAGAAAAAAATGGCTATTGGAACCTTGGCATTGCTCTTAAATGAGATATTTTACTATCTAATGCATTCATTGTTGGCATGGAAAAATGATTTGAAGTTGACAAAAATTGAGAAAGGTTAATGTATAGGGATTCAATAGCCACCTATAGGTGTAAATGAGTCATTATTAGGTTCTATTATTTGAGAGAAAAGCCAAGAAAGGGTTTGATAATTTATTTCTCCTAGGGATTTAAAGAGACTACCTTGGCATAAATTTTCCCATAAGGATTATGAGACTTGGAGAATGAAATGAGGCCTCCACTAGTATTCACCTACCCACCCTAAAATGACCACACATTCATTTTGGTCTCATGAGTTGACACAAAAAGGATATTGGTACCTTTATGCTACTCTTAAATGAGACTTTTTAGAAGATTGCATTCATTGTTGGAATGGTCATATGGTATGGATTTGATCAAAAATAAGATATGATATTGTAAAGGGACTTGAAATATACTTGTAGGTGTGAATGTGTAATGTCCCCTTTTTTTTGAGATCTATATCAGAGCAGTGGTTAGCCTACTATTTAGTTCTCGTAGGCTAATGAGATGTGTAGGGGGCCCTTTGGAGGGTATTTAGGGACTCCAATAGGCTTGATGTTTTCATTTTGGCATCTTTAGCTCAATGATCTAGTATTTTTCTTGGTAGGCATTATGAAGTTAGTTCAAGAATTCTTTGTTCACACTTGCTATTTATAGTAAGTGCTATCAGGTTTAGTGTCGGCACATGTGTAGTTGGTATCTGTGTCAGAACACTCTTAAGAGGTTATTGCTAGATCTTTGCTAGGAGTAATTAAATCATTAAAATGATTGTATCATTTAATGTTATAAAGTTACTTTTAATAAAGTACTTTATAATATGGCATTATAAGGTGAATAAAGTAACTTTAATTAAAATGATATATTTTAAGTTACTTTAATATTATTTCATTAAATGACACATGTTTCAAAAAGTGAATTTAAATAAAAGATTTAAAGAGGCCAAATGAGGTGTTGGTTTTTGGAAAGGAATTACTTTATTATTTTAATAAAGTTAATTACCAAGAGGGGCATAGGGTTTGGAGGTGAATAAAAGAGCAATGAGAAGTCACTTTTCATTATCTAGTTTATTATTTTACAAGCATTAGAGTTGAGCAACAAGGGTTTGTAGGTATTGCATTTCAAGCTGTTCTAAGGATGAAAACCATCGATTAGGACAAGATCTATAGGCGTGAGAGATCACCTAAGGATTCTAGATTGAATGGTCTTAGATCATTATCAAAGCTTCATTGATTCTCTTGGAGATCTTCATACAGTGGTTTATAGAGTTTTTAGGATTCAATTTGATATTCAGTTTGAAGGGATATTTAGGGTGGAATAATACAGGTTTGAAGATCATTGATATTCATAGCTGTTGATCAAGCATTTTCATATATGTAATTTATGCTATTGTTTTCAGGTATGAATTATATGTATTCTCTGAATCATTAATACAAATTTTGGTTATTTATCTCTTGTGTTGGTTTGGAATTGTTCTTTTGCAAAATTCTATATTATCTATATTGTTGGGGAAATTTAAATAATCTTGAATAGTGTAGGTTATTACATTGATATGAAAGCTTGAGTTTTTTCCTGCCAACCTATATTAAACACCTAATAGCCGCTTGAATTTCATAAAAGGAGACACCAAGATGTCTCCAGCGACCACTTCGGCAACATTCAACCACTAAAGACAAGTAATTTCTGTGTGAAGGTGGTCAAAGCTTTAATCTAGCATGGAGGTTAGATAAACCATTAGTGCAAATGAGACAAAACGATAGGTAGAAGGAAAAAAATACTATAGAGGTTGAGTGAATTCAGATGAGACAAAGGCAATAATCCATTGAAGATACATATATTTATTATTGCAAATCTTATATACATAAGGCTACATCCCTATTACTCATCGTGAAACCTCCAGATAATGACGTAGGGTGATATTGCAGCTAGCTTTAGCTGAGAGCATGAATGATGTTGTAAGTTTCCAAGCCAGATGTATGACTTATCCCTATCGCAGCATTCCACTAAGAGATCTACACCTGAAACTATGATTAGAAAGTCTATAGTCAACAGTTAAGGACGTGAGGAGCAAAGGAGCAAATACCTAGGGTGGCGTTGCACTCAGACTTTAATCAACGGCTAATAGGTATTGCTGCCATCCCTTCAAATCCATCGCAGATCATAATGGAGCTATGTATCATGCATTGGAAAAACTAGCGATGATTATTAGAGGTGAATTATATGCGGAAAAATTCCTTGGGAAGTCCTTGGATTGACTGAAGGAATCAAGCTTACAATGAAAGAATCGAGACTTCCCTATGTGCTAGCTTAAGTTATGGAAAGATAAGGATGTGTAATCGATTCTTTTAAATCCTAAGTGGAGGTCATAGTAAGTCAAAGGGAGGCATCGGTTAATTTGGAGGCAAGTAGACAAAGTCGTGCGATTGAAAATCTCACCGCAACATATATTCCATATGTGACGTCTTCTAGTGCATATCATGGCTTCTTTTCTGAGCAGGTCGGCCTTTGAGGAATTGGTTTATGCCCTCATAAGGGCCGCCCAAGATCAGAGATTCTAGTGTGAGGGTTATTCTGAGCGATTATCATTTTCAGATATTAAAATACTAGTTGTAGCCTGTTGTTATTATCTAGGTGTGGGATAGTGCTGTAGTTGTCCAAATAAATGCCCATAATGAGTTACTATATTTTATCAGTATTCTGAACTGATGTAAATTACTCTTTAGTTGTGTTCAATGGGAGGATAATTAGATCTGTTATGTATTTCTGAGTGCATATTTGTATTTTGTGGGAAATGGGAGTGACATGTTAGACCAGTTCATTGTCAAAGCAAGTTCTATGCATCAATAGTACTACTGTAGACATTTTCCTAGGTGTTGAAACTCTTATCTGGTAGTGTATTTGTTCATCATATATATCTGTTCATGATTGGAGGTTATTTAAATACAAAACATGGTTTATCCTGTCAAGTAAAGGGGTAGAAACAAAAATTAGAAGTGCATTATTCTGGACATGTTGATCAAACAAGGACACCATCACTTCTGCAGGGTGCTAATATTCATAGTCATTTATACCGGAATACCAGCGTATCATATTGCTAATACTTACTGTAGACACATAAAAATAACCCTGGCCTTTAGGTTACATTTTTCTATATCAAACTTCTTCCTCACATAATTAAATTATTTAATTAAATAATGTTCTAATTCAACCTATTAATTAAATTATTTAATTAATTCATGTCCTATATTCCTCCATGATTGTTTAAATAAATAAATTGTATTTGTTTATTTAAATACGTCACTAGAACTGATCTTTACACCTATAATTAATTAAGTTTCAAATTTATTTAATTACTCATTTCTGCCTACAAATTAAATAATTACTATTAATTATCTAATTTGTTCATTTTCTCATTCAATTAAATAAAATTATTTATTTAACCCACTTTTCATCACACAAAGTAAATAATTAAAATAATTATTTACTACCTCTTTATTCCCACTTTTGAATTAAACCATTATTTAATTTCAAAATTCAACCTTCCTCCAAAATCAAATAATTTTTATTACGATTTGATTTTCCAACTACCTCTTTTTCTATCTCATTTATTCTCCACCATTGATTTAATTGTCTCCAATTAAATTTCAACCCTTCATTTCAAATCTTGTCCTAACTTTGTCCTAATGTTTCCCTAACCCTAATGCTCCTCATCACATTGAATTCTAGCCTTTGATCTTGGGGCTTTACCAACTTCTAATCCTGGCCATCTAGATTCTCAATGTGACATTCTTTAAAAAGGGTATCTCTCTAGTCATTTTCATTCATACACACACAACATGCTTGAGAACTCTGAGTACTTGAACACACATTACTTCAATATTTTGTTTGTCTTAGGCATAGGTTATAGTTGCACTTCAATTTAAGGGCAATTATACAATTTGTAGCAAGATGGGGAAGGCCAATAGAGGTTAATCAATGGAGGCTTGAAGACCAAGTGACTTTGCTTCATGTTTTTATGCTTCTAGTTTCCCTTGTGCTCTATTGTTGATTGGGGTTTGATTTATTATTCTATTTGCAATTAATCTAAAATTTTTACCCTAGTTACATTTGGTGAACCCGACGATGCTTGCATATCGTAGGTATATATTTTTTTAGATGAAAATTTATGATGAAAAAAGTCTGCATGTTATAGAAATCTCTTTTTTTTACAAAGTTCGCTACCTTCTGATATGTGGGGAAGTTGAGTGGTTTGAAGAATTATTTTTAGCAAATCGACAATCCCATTCTCATTTTTCTGAGGGAATTACTCTTCCCTTGTAGGTCCTAACTATTCTTTCCCAAGAAGCACTTCCCACCCCACACGACATATCCTTATCCAATAATATCAATAGTGCTAATCTTGAAGCTTATATCCACATCACGCCTTTTGCATATCAATCTCTACTTGCTTTTTTTTTTAGACTTGTAAAAGTTGAGTGTCTCCCATGGTTTGGCTATGCAAAGTGTGCCTTTTGTAGCCAACTATAGAGAGGGTTGACCCCAAATAGGTTTCATAAATGAAAATGTATTATAGTCTTATTGAGTGATATATCCTAAAGAATGATATAAGAGCAAATGGTAAAGTTTATTTATGGCTGAAATAAAGATCTTAGAATTTTGATTTGGAGGA
>VDFB02201179.1:0-26483 GCA_007258455.2 Sequoia sempervirens | reverse complement strand
ATAGGCTTAAGTTATGACTTAAGCTACCTACAACCTACTATAGCCAGTCGATGAAAAAATAGAAAAATTGTTTGTGTACCATGACTACAACCCTAGGGTTTATTTGATAAACCCTAAAATTGATTGAGAGGAAACATAAATCAATTTTGGGTGTATTATACATCCTTTGGACTTGCTCGTCACAATTCTAAGAAACTCTCAAAAAACCCAGGTCAAATATGCACTCTATTTTCACTTTCAAACACCTTGAAGAACCTTCCGCAACATCATGTAAATATTGCATGACAATAATGTAACATTTGAGAAATTTTACAACATTTGTAGAATCATGCTTCTTTCACCAAAATTTTGCACCAACTCTTCTAGACATCTGGAAGAACCCTCTGTAATAACATGTTACCATTTCATGGAATTGTTGCAACTTTGCAACATATATAGAACATGCTTCTTTCACCAACAACCTATACCAAGCTTCTAGAACTAGATCCACTGCATCTCCATAGCATCCTCTATCATCATGCCAACAATATACCTTGCATGATTTCCCTTTTTGACATCAATGACACTTTTACATTAATGCCAACATCTTCACTTGGAGGATCAATTACATCTCTCCTCCAATCCCTCTTTTTACATCAGCTCCATTTCACCACTGATCTCTCCTTTTGATGTCAATGAAAAAAATAAGCCAATAATCTCCTCGTTTGTCATTAATCATAAAAATAAATGCTCAACCTGTAGCCAATGGTCTGATACCAATGGTGGATAACACCTGAGCTTAATTCTCCTTTGCTCATCCTTATGAGCATTTGCATACTTTTCGCATGCTCCTACTTTGAGAATTTTCTCAACTCTCTCTCCCTTTGACATCAATGGCAAAGGGTCACACTCTTGAACATCTTGTCTTATGTCACCATGCTACTGCAACCTCTACTTCTCCTTAGCAATGGAAAAAGGGACTTTATCTCCCCCTTTGACAGATAGCAACTGATACCAATTTATGCTCTTATAACAATTGTTTCTCTTCTTATATTGTAATGGAAAAACCATTTGATCCAACTTCTCTATACCAATTAACACTATTTGATGCCAGTTGAAGTGCTATTAGATGCTTTGAACCAATCAGGTCTGATACCAATTGCAGATGTTTTCCCTTTATGCTATGTTCTAATTGATATTCTAGACTGCATTGTATCATATATAACATTAATTTGATACCAACAACAGCTCCCCCTTAGACCTTACTCCATTATCTCTTCATGTATACCTAAGAATTTTCTACACTTCAAGCTCTATACCAACTAAATCGCTCTGTACTAGTTCACAATGGTCTGACACCAATTGGAACCACTCTATACTAGTTATAAAAAAGTAATTTGTGAGTGTATTTATAGAACAACTCCCCCTAAGAAATATCTCTTCTTCTTGTAGACACAAAGCATTTCAGAGCAACTACACAACTTCTCTCCCAATCATAGATACTCTTTTCTTTTAACAAGCCATACAAGGAGAAAACATGTAACCATAAATCTACAACCATCAAGTTGTTAGAAATTTGTAAAACATATTTTATCATACTTGATATATCCTTTCATTTCCAGGGATGAATAGATACCAATTTAGTTTCCCCTAGACTCATGCCCTATCACTAAGACTTAGTGATGTGAGGTAGAAGCAACCACATTTGGTGCTTCTTGCTGACTTTTCACTCTCCACACCTTCTTGGGCTTCTTTTCTATCTTGTTGGCCTTCTTCTCAAGAATATGTGAATTTTTTTTCACTCTAGGGAATGTATTCCTCTTCTTACTTTGTGCTATTGTTGTTACACAATTTAATCTAAAATTCTTAGCTTAATGACCAATATTATTACGGTTATAGCACAATACCTTCAAATTTGCTAAAGGAGAAATTGACTTCCCATTCATGTATTTTTTGCTCCTTCTAGGTGTTACCCAACACTTTCTATCCCTATGACCAAACTAATTACAAGTATAGCAATAACCATAAAAACATGAGGAGTACCTGGTCATATCTTTTCTTTGAGCAAGATGAGGTGGCCTTCTTTATTTTGACATCTTCGCATGTCTCATCATTGTGCATCAGCTCCCTTTGTATGTTGCTTCTTCAAATTTTCAAGGAATGATCTCTCCACCTTCTTATCTATTGTGGGCTTCTTTTCCTCATCCGACTTATTCATCTTAGCAACAAAATCCTTATCTGGTTTTCCATCTCTAGAGGCATTTTTATTGGAACAAATCATGTAGGTTTTCTCTTCCTTGGTGCATCATCTTTCTTTTGCTTTGAATCCATCATATAATTTTTTAGAAGCATTGGAAGAGGAACTCTTTCCCTTATCAAACCCAAAGCCATATTTTTCTTTGGGTTTTGATGGATTTTGCAACTTTACCAGCTCATCTAATATCTCTGAGCCACCCTTCAACTTTAGACCTTTGTCAATCTTCTCTTTATCCTTTTCTAACTCCTTTCTCATAGCGACAATTTTTTTCCCTAACTTCATGCACTAATCTAATTTAGACTGTAGTTTAGATTTAACTACATATTCTATTCTCTTTGCTTCTTCCACTTTAGTCTTCAAGCTGATCACCATCTAATAAAATTCTTCAAGATTCTTGTTCAACTTTTCTATCTCCTCTTGTGCATTTAATTTTTTCTCTTCATTTTCCTTCCTCAACCTTTTAATCTCATCCAGAGCACAAATGAGTTTACCTTCAAATTCGTCTTACTCTTCTCCTTCTCCTTCTCCAGACCTTTCAACTTCTTCGTCAGAAGTTGTTTGAAAATCCATGAACATGGATTCATTTCGCTCAATCTCATAGGTACTTTCATGTTCATCATTTGAGCTACCCAAAAAATCTGAATACCTATTTTCATTTCTTGTGTGCATATTCTTCTTCTTTCTTCTTATTGTCCTCTTCTTTCTTAAGGTTATCCATTTTACTATGAGGGCATTTAGCAGCAAAAAGACATAATCTAACAAATTCAAAACTTTTAAGGGCTAGCTTACCTCTGTATTTTCCAAAGCCTCTTCTTAATCTCTTGATGCAATCAGTTTCCTCTTCATCAACCTCTTCAGATCCAGAAGTAGATGTGCTTCTACCTTCTCCCTTCTAGTTGCAACATCTCCTATGAATGTGTTTACAGTCTTCTCATCTTCACTTGTCTTCTGACTTTTAGACTTGCCTCCATGTGTATGAATCTTGGCTTGTATCTTACAATCATCGCCTTAATACATCCTTTTCAACTTGTTCCAAACTTCTTGTGCAGTTTGACAATGCATGACTTTGAAAAAAATAGATCTTGATAACCCATTAAGAATTGTGTCCATTTCCTTAGCATTATCCTCATACACCTTATTTTCAACCTCAGTAGTTGGAGGTGTAACAAGAGTTGTATATCCATCTACTACTGACAACCACACATCAAACCCTATGGATCTGTTTGGGGTGAGAAATAGGGTTAACCACAATGAATTGAAAAAGTGATGAACCTCTTAATTTACCACACAAAACACAACAATTTTTGCAATTATGATTTCCAAAATATGTAAATAAAAATAAAAAAATGACCCTAACTGTTATGGCAACTATGAGGGAATTTTCTAGAGCATAAAAAGTTGTGACGTACCTTGTCAAAAAATTGTTGTTTATAAGCTATAGAGGACTCATTCTCCTTTAGTGGTGAATGGGTCCCTATTAGGGTTTTTCAAACTGAGATAAGGGTCCTATTCCTTGATTCCTGCACTCTCAAAGTATCGGTTATCAACTTTTGGAAGTCTGTAGATAATTTTGTGGCTTCAAATATTTGACTTTGCACTTTGAATGACAACTTTGCAACTTTGACAACTTTGCCAATTTCGCTTTAAACTTACTCCACTTGATCTTCAACCTATAAATCTGCAACCACACATTCAAGGGAAGAAAAACTTGTTGTTTGTTAGAGAATGGGGGTTTGCCTCGGTCAAACCCCTTATAGGTAATTAAACCAAATGATGAAATAAATGAATTGATGCATGAAACATGAAGCATGTAATTGATATCACCTTGGATGTCTTGTGAAACAAATATGCAAACTAGCATGCAGTGGCAATGAAGAATGTGAACAATGCTTGCAATTATTTCTTGAATACTACATCCACTTTTTAGCTCAACAACACACATGAATGCATCAAACCCTTGTCATGATAATATGATCTTGAATTGCTGCAATAGACTCTTGAAATCTTCCTTGAAATGCCTTATGAACGCTCTTGAAATGCTCTATAATGCTCTCTTGAAATTTCCTAGGAATGTCTCATAAAAGTTCCAAGAGAAAATGAATGCACTAACCCCTTATTTATACTAAATTAGGAGATTAACTCCTAAATTCAAATAATTAAGGCCGCACCATATCTAGAAATAAACTCTTTATTAAATTACCACCAAAATGAAACTTAAAAAGGGAAGTATCATTGAGGGAAGACTCATTCTCCCCCTAGGGCGAATGGGTATTGGATTAGTTTTCCAGGACCTAACCCCCAGGGATGAAAAGAGTAATAAAAATTCATTTTAGATCAACTAATAAAGGGTGGTCCTATTAAGGGAGGACCCATTCGCAACCTAGGGTGAAAGATTCTTGTCACCATATTTCAGGACCTAAATCTTCCCAATTAAATGTTATATTATTTAAATCATGGGTGTCGGGATGAATCTTCAAGAGGTGTCATAATTAAGGCTTAAATTTGAATTACAGGGGTTAATTAACTCCAATTGACCACAATTAATTAAGACCACCCTAGATAAATCTGAAAGTTCTTTACAACACTTTACAACACTTAAATGAGGTACAATTTTGAATACATTTATTAAGAAGGTGCCCATTAAGCTTAATTAAGTAAATAAATCCTAGAAAAGTGTGAAAGTGTTTTACAACACTTCACAACACCTTTGCAAAGGACCAATTAAGGAATTTTTTAATCAAATAAAGGCCTTAGGATGATGTGAATTGGTACAACACATTACAACACCACTCCAAGATGCAATTAAGTCCATTTTATGTCAATTATCTAAATCAAGTGTGAAAAATGATTACTTTTTTTCAACACTACATTTTTCCCCCACTTTAGTGAGAGAGGATGAACCCATGTCAAACTAACACTAAAGTAGACATACAAGACACTTAAGTATGCAACAATAACAAAGAAACATAATCATACCCTATCAAAGGTCAAGAAAAATAAACCAAAACAAAGGATCAAGCACAACCATTTCAACGCGATGTGAAATGGGGTTGTTTGTCCATACCATATGTTGCTCACTCTATGGTAGTGGAACATCAATTTTTCCACTAAGTGAGTTGTCCCAAAGAAGTGGTAAATGAGAGAATCATATTAGCCTCCCATACCATACCGAAGTTATCCTCCTAAAAACTTTGATAAGGCACCACAATGTATTACTTTATGTAAAAATTTTGCTAAAGGGGATTTTTCTTTGTTCATGTAAAGGTATTCTTCTTAGGCAACATTGTGCATAATGTCTCCAAGAGAGGACAAGTCAAAAAGTGTCAGATCATCACCCATGGGATGCCTCATTCGCATCATTCCATGTTAGTAGATTGTACACTCTTGGATGAAATCAAACCCAATGACACCACCAAGAAGAGGAAACATCACAAGAAAATAGAAAAATCACGCCATGAAACTTTTCCAAAATATTTCATCGATGTATTCCCCCACTTTAAAGTGGTTGCTACACCATCATTATGAGCAATTGCTTTAAATTAGCCAATATTTTTAACCTACAACATAAGAGCTTTCCCCAAAAAACCCTATTCCAAGTCATATGTTTCCGATGTAAGCTATGTCATGAATAGGACATAAGGGTTTCCCCCACAAATACATATGACCCATGACTACAGCATAGTTTTGATACGACAAGTTGTCATCGAGCATGGAGCTATTGTAGACACCGAAATCTGGTTTAAGCCTGCGACTTCCATATTCTTCATAGTTCTTATTCTTCATGGTCTTGATTAAATAATGTCAATTATTTAATTAATTCATCTTTTATTAATTCATCTTTTATTAATTCTTCTACTAATTAAATAATCTTAAATATTTAATTAATTCACTTCTCTTTATTCTATCTAATTAATTAAATAAACGCTTTATTTAATTATGTTACTAATTAACCTTCTTCTTGTTAAATTAAATAAATCATTATTTAATTTACTCTTTATCATATTTCAACTATAATTAAATAAATTCTTTATTTAATTATTCATTTAAAATCCCCTTCGTCACTTAATTAAATAAATCTTATTTATTTAATTATCCTTCGAATATTGAGTCTCTTGAATTAAATGAATTATTTAATTCATTAAGTCTATTTTAACACATTCTTCTATATTTTAGATAATTATGTGAGTTATCTAAGTATTCACTTTTACTCAACTCTACATCTATTTTAATCGTTCAGTTAACTATTCATTTGATGTCTGAGTGGCATTCTCGAGTAATCTCCTCGTCTAATCATGCAATCCTCCAAATTTTAACCATTTATACACATGCATATTAATTGGGCCATATTCTTATTTAATTAATTAAATGTTGTGCGGCATTCGAACAGAGTCGCGAGAATTCTTATCTTTGTCATGGAAGGATATTTCTTATGTTTTCGAATGCCGAACTGAAGATTAAATCATTCATTTAATCTTTAATTCTATTTTCTAATTCGAATGACTCATGTCAATACTATCAGTTATCTAATTGCATGTCTAATCTGTCAATCTCAACCGTCTGTTGATCTTTCAATCTTGGCCTGTCGTTCGAATAATCAATTTTCTATAAATTGATTTGTCATTCTTCATTCCAATCTCTCTCGTGAATTTGATAACTTTTGAGAGCACTTTTGTCTTGAATCTTCGATATTTTGCTAATCACTATCTTAGGCTATACTTGCACAAATTACTTGAAAATCTGAGGGCAATTATACCATACAAGCGAAATGGAGAAGGGCAATCGAGATAATTCATGGAAATACGTTTGAAAATTGGTGAGATTGTTCTAGTTTTAATTACATTTTTACTTTCCCATGTTCTTTGTTGCTTAACGTATGAATTTGCATGTTAGATTTAGTATTTGTATACGCGTGTGTGCTTCTAATCTTGATTCTGGTGTGTCTATTGTGCAAAGCTCTTATTTGGCATTACATTTTGGTGAACCCGACGTGAAGACACCATCTTCGCAAATCCGTAGATCTTTCAATTTTTAATTTTGATTTTGGCGTACTTTTCGCATCTAATCCACGCATGTGAAGTTTCTACACCGCAACTGATTTTACGAACCGCATGTGAAGTTTATGTACCGCAATTGATTTTCCAGAACCGCATGTGAAGTTTTTGAACCGCAATTGAGTTTATGAACTGCATCTGACAGAGAAACGATGCATCTGGAAATTCTTGAATCGCAAGTGATATCCCGAGCCGCAACTGAAAAAGAAACGACACATATGACTGGTAACAAAATGACACAATTGACTGGTAAAATTTTATTTCTGCTTTCGGCAATCTGGAATTTTCAATTGATTTTCGTGTTACTGATACTTGATTTTCAGCGTGTGGCCTTTTGGAGTTAACAAGCTTTTGCAGGACGATTGATCTAAGACAATATTGAAAATTACTAATGATATCTTCTCAGAGAATTTCTTGTCAAGACCCTCTAGTTAAGTTTTGAAACAAATTGGTTTGGTAGCTGAGCAAATCTTCATTTGGATTAAAATTAACAAGTGTCTACTGTGGTTTGGTGTGAGCAATGTCTAGTTACCCCTACGATTTGGTATATCAAGCATCCTTCCTGCGAGATTCGTACATCCCCGGTGTAAGAGAAATGGTTACCAACTTAGAACTTGGGCCTGCTCGTGGGAAAAAGTACTTACCCCGTAATCCATCTCCGTGACCGGGTAGCACCCTCGAACCCAGGGACTTCCAACCGGGTATATAAAAGTGGGTTCTTGGGGAAACCCTAAGAATCATGAGTGTGGTTCTGATGAGATGGATCCGAAAGGGGACTCACGCCGTATGGATCACACCCCATGAACGGAATGCCCGAATTAAATACCCTTTGTTGTAGAGACCAACCTATTTGTGCATGTTGCTTGGTATTAGTGCAGGGTACAGTATCATGCCCGAAGATTACTCACTACTGATCCCCTTGAGTAGAGATAGCAATTCTTGGGATGTCACTACCCAATGAATTCGGAATTGGTGTGCTCGAAAGACATTAATGAGCCGTGGAGGGGAGCCAATGCCACCAAATTCCTAAGCTATCCGCTCTCGAGAAGGAAAGGTGTTCTTCACCAATCCGGGGTATAACTGGTGGGCTATACCAAGTATACAAACCCTAGGCCTTTGGCCTATTAGGATGTGCTTGTCTGTTATCACTTTAAACGTTCTTTGAGTCCAAAATTGAAACTGAAAACACTTTGTCTTACGATTGTCTTTGATTGTTAGAATTTGATCATAGGAAATCACGTCAGTTTAAATTTCATGTCACTGAAAATTCACAGAGAGTCACAATTGTTCACCAAAAACACGCATCTAATTTTTAGAGTCGCATCTGTAAGTTTTGAGTCGCATCTGTAATTTTTGAGTCACATCTGTCAGTTTGGCTTGCATCTGTTTGTTTTGAGCCGCATCTGTAATTTCTGAGTCGCGTCTATCAGTTTGACTCGCATTTGTTTTAGAAACACCGCATGAGTTATATTCTGGGTCGCATCTGTCAACTTGAGTCACATCTGGTAATTTTGAGTCGCATCTGTCAGTTTGAACCGCAACTATTAAATTTGAAACACATCTGTCTGATTACCAGAAAATCCAAAATTCACTGTCACTATCCAGTTAGCAGGGTTATACCAGTTTCAGTGGTCTTCATACAAACAGTCTTCGAAAATAGAAACCTAAAACAATTTGCTCAATTTTGCATCCTTTAGGTTCATTTAGTCATTACCATAGTTGTCTTCAGTTAGAGTTTACCTTCATCTTAGGGATCATATTACTTTGCATTAGACTTTTAGAGAGGTCACTTTTACAAACTTTAGGAGTAGTCCACCATCTATACTCTAGAAAGGTCATAGTGTCAACGAAATCTGTCATTGAACCTAGTCTTATCATCATATACTTTGTCCTACAGAGAGTTGTCCTAGCTCATCAGTCTAGTTAGGAAACTCAACGTGTCTTTGATCTTTGTCCTACATTGGTTCCTTGACTTATCTAAATTGACACTTTGGTTTGACTTTAGGTAGTTGGTCCCTTCACCTTGGGTTTATAGAATTGATCATTTTAGGGTCTCACTTAGACTTCTTGCACCTTTAGAGTCTAGACTAGTATCATCATAGGACATCCCTTATTTTGCATAAGAAAACCCCAAAAACATAGAATAGAGTCATACAGTTTCTAGATATAGTTTTGCATTTCCCGCATATTGAGCTTGTCTTACATGGTTGAAACTAGGTCTAAGAGAAGAGAGAGAGAAAACATGTCGAACCCAAGTGAGTTCATCAACCCATTTTCTTCAAGACCTCATAAGACTCTATTAGACAAATTTACCACTAGAAACACACAAGGACATGTTACAACAGAAGACATAGAGGCTGCCGCACAGGACCCTGAGTTTGCCTCTTTTGTAGATGAGTACCTAGCAAACGATCGTCAACGGTTCTTAGGAAAATTGCTAGCTGAAGGTGCTACCTTACCTCCAGGATTTGATATTAGTACCTTACAAACTCAACCTACACAAGGGACAAATACCACGACTGCTAGTACTACTATACCTCAAGTCAGCACGACTATGCCATCTAGCACGTCTACACAGAGTACGACAGTCCATACATCCCCATTTGGTACACCTACCATGACATCAGGATTTAGTTTCACTACAGGGGCTTCATCATCTACCCCCTTCGGTCCTCTTAGTGGGAGTAAAAGACCTAAAACATCAGCCCATACATCTTATGTCGGTGTCACAAGTGCGCAATCAACAACCACACCTACTGCTAGCATTATGGGTACCTTGCCACAGTCGATGGCCATACCTAGTGCTCAGGTCACTAGTACTATACCAAGGATTACACAAACAAGGGGCATTCCCTCCTTCCAATATGGTAATCAAAATCCACCTTTCCATACTAGCAGTCAAAACCAATTTACATCGGTTCCGAATCAGAACCCCTTTTCACAGATTGGTAGTCAAAATCCGTCTACCCAGATTCCAGGCCAAAACTATTTCACATCGGTTCTGAATCAGAATCCCTTTGTACAGAGTGGTACTCAGAATCCATTTACACAGAATCTAGGACAACATCAATCTATGCCGATTCCAAACCAGAATACATTTACCAACATTCTGAATCCAAATCCACCTCAGATGCCAACGTTCAATCAAAACCCATCACGAGACTTTGGATTTCAGAATACATATATGGATCCGCATAATCCTTCTAGCACATCTTTGACTCAAGTTGACGTCCTACAAACACAAATGCAGGCATTACAAACGCAAATGGATAACATGTCAGTGTCAACTAAGAAATCATTTTCACCAAAGGACATATGCCCATTCCCTTTTGATAGATCATTGTACATGACACCTTTCCCTCACGGATATGTCATACCAAATCTTCCTAAGTACAATGGCAAGCGCAATCCAGTAGAACATATCAGGGAATTTTCTACCATATGCATTGATGTCGCTTACGACCCCACGTACCTTATGAGGCTATTTCCACGAAGTCTTGTAGGGGTTGCACTAGAATGGTTTTCGGGTCTAGATTCTGGCATTAGATCATGGGGAGAGCTAGTCGAGAAATTTGTGGAGCAATTCTCCTTCCACATTGACCATGAGATAAATATAGCAACTTTGTGCCACACCACACAAGACGAAGGTGAAACATTCATTGCTTTCTTCCAGAGATGGAGAACTATTGCTAGTAGATGTCCTGTCGAGATACCTGAAAAACAAAAGGTTACAATGTTTCAAGAAAACCTTCATCCAAAACTCAGGAGTAACTTAAGGGTACATTGCTGCATATCTTTTTCGGAACTAGTGGAAAAGGGGGTGATAATAGAGAAGGATCTCATTGAAAAGGGTGAACTCAAGATGACAACACCCAATCAAAACACGGTCGTACAAAACACTCCCACCGACAGAAACAGATTCTGGTCTCGCAACAAAAATGTCACCAATGATGGGGTGGTTGATGCTAAAACATTACAAGCAGGACCCCTCCTCACATTAAAAGGGCCTCATAACTTTGCCAACATGCTTAATGCTGTCAATCAACCTCCCAATGTGGTCCAAAACACTCAACGTCCACCACCAAGGAGATTCCAGAAATGTGAGTTCACTCCCTTAGGGGAACCCATTGAGTCGGTGTTCAAACAACTGTTACAACACAACCTCATACAACTGCAGGAACCAAGACAATACGATCCAGGACAGTTTAAACCAACTTGGTGGGATGACAATGCCTTATGTGATTATCATAGGACAAAGGGGCATAACCTACAAAACTGTCGACAACTGAAGAACATCATATAGGATCTTGTTGACAAGAGAATCATTGAAGTTAGTGGACAAAAACAAAAGACATCGAACACTGATCATCAAGTCTTTTCAGACCCACTACATGACCATGGGAAAGGGACTGTCCCCAGTTCGAGTACTAAGACCAATATGTCAGCAAATTATGCGAATATAAAACATGACTATGATAGTGGCAAAATCATTCATTGCCTTCGCGCCGCCAATGCCACCATCAATACCATTATTATCAATGCTAATCCAGAATGTGCGGTCAATACTCATGGTACTAAGTTTGTTATCCAAGGCCCTCCATCACAGCAAACATCACAACCTTCCAAGTTACAATATAACCTACTTGACCAGTTGGGGAAGACCCCAGCCCAAATTTCAATCCTGGAATTGTTGCATATCTCCCCCGAGCATCAGTCTATCCTTGATAAGGCTTTACAGAACACCACGGTCCCTAATGACCTTGATGTCAATCATTTCCAGGAGATGGTGGGCTACTTGACCAATAATCATCATGCCATGTTTTCTGAACAAGACTATGCCACAGATAAGATGAACCACAATGACCCTTTACATCTAGAAGTCCTTGTTGATGACACCAAAGTTAGACGAGTTTTGGTAGACGGAGGAGCAGGGTTAAACCTATGCACTTTAAAACTAATTAAGGCATTAGGTATTTCAGAAGCATGCGTAGACATCACCAAGAGTATTGTCATTAAGGCTTATGATGATGAAGAAAGAAAATCAAATGGGGTGGTAACACTTCCTATCAGAATTGGTCCTACGGTAATGGAGACAAAGTTCTAGGTCTTGGATCTCACCCTCCCATATAACCTTTTGCTAGGTAGACCATGGATTCATGCCATGAAGGCAGTCCCTTCCACATATCATCAGTGCCTTAAATTCCCCTACAATGGCACCGAAATAACTATCGATGGTGATCCCGATCCTTTTCAGTATTGCACTAACCTAAAGGAGATCCCTCAACGCCAAGTGCCAGTCAACCAAGAGGCCTCATCGTCTAATCCATCTTCTTATGTTGACCCGTCTACACTCACTCGAAAATCTGTTGCACCTTCACTTCCCACTACTCCTTGGGTTGAGATCCAAGACAAGGGTTGTGGAGAGTATTATATGAAGACTTCCTATTGTGTTAGCCACTTGGTCCCTCCTAAGTCATATGGTTTGCCTACAATAGGTAGGGGACAGTCTATAATCACTATACATGTTCCCCCCACAACAACTTTCACTAAATGGGGTGAATTAAGCAAAGAGGCTATAGATACAAAAGATGTTACTTCCTGGCTGTATAAGGAAGATAATCAAGAACCCCTTTTACTTGCTCATATTCCTACAAGACTATATGGAAAGGGTTTCAAAATCATGCAAAGCAAAGGATATGATGGACAAAGTGGTTTAGGCTTAAACCAAGATGGCAGAATTAAACCAATATTTGTTTCTCAGTGGCCAAAAGGAGTAGAGCTAGGGTTTCAACCGATTCAGATTGGTGTTCCTAGTACTCCATTACCCTTACTTGAGGAGGTACGTGCTTCAGAAGACATTAAGACATCTCACGAACCAGTAGACCAAAATCGTTGTAACTCTCCTGACTCTAATGATTATGAGTGGGATTCCTTATCCTCTACTTCTTCCATGGACCTTGACAAGTTATTTGGAGAACTTGACTTGCTGTTAAGTTCCTCACCAAATCCTTTAAATTCCTGTCCACCAAAGAAAATGACAAAAGAGGAGTGGTTTAAACACTACTATTGGGAATCGCTTGATCCTACCTCTTGGCAACCTGAGCCACCTCTCTCTGATTGTCAAACCTTGGCATTAGGCCCACCTATTCATCCACCTAGACCCAAACCCAAGAGCAAAAAGGACTTGGTACAAGACTTTTGTGATCACATGAATAATTCAATCCTTACCTTGACCCCATTAGATTTTGATAACTCTGACGATGACATGCCCTTAGTTTATCCCCAACTCATTGATTGGGATCAACAAGATACACCCGTTTTAGATACTTTTGAGAACGACGAAGCGATTGCTGAGTTCCTGGGATTACGTGAAGGCATACCTAATGGGGATCATAAAGCTGGTTTTACCATTGACTTGGACAATAAAGCATATTTTGGGGAATCTGTTCAACCCTCCAGTCGCAAAAATGAGAAAAAGAATAAACAAGATAAAAAGGATGAGTCTCTAGGTGAAAACCGAAAGGCACCTCTAGACAATGAAAAAGTAAAAAGAAAGGACGCATCCGAAGGTGAAAACCTCTCTGAGGCACCTAAGGATGGAGGTTTGAACATTCTTCCCATTACACAGGAAAAGTCACCTATGCTCGTGGAAGAAACTGTAGAGGTCAACATAGGCACAAAAGAGAATCCACGACTGGTTTATTTTGCAGCGTCATTGACAACAGAAGAAAAGCCTGAGTTCCACGACTTCTTTGCACAGAGACAGATAAATTTTGCTTGGTCATATGCGGACATGCCAGGGTTAGATCCTGAACTTGTTCTACACCATTTACCTTTACAACCAGGTGCCAAACCAGTGAAACAGAAGTTGAGAAAAATGCATCCACAGATTGCTTTATTAGTCAAGGCAGAACTCAAGAAAACTCTTAGACGTTGGTTTCATCAGACCTATTGACTATGCAGATTGATTTCCAATCTTGTACCAGTTACCAAACCAACCGGGGGCATCGCATCTACACCGATTTTAGAGATATCAACAAGGCTTGTCCTAAGGATGACTTTCCTTTGCCTAACATAGACATGATAGTTGACATGACAGTAGGATATGAGATGTTGTCCCTTATGGATGGATTCTCGTGGTATAAACCGATAAAATTGCAGCTAAAGATCAACATAAATGGCTTTTACTTTGTCCTTGGGGAACGTATTGCTGGAATGTTATGCCCTTCGGACTCAAAAATGCAGGAGCAACCTATCAACGTGCCATGACTACTATCTTTCATGATCTAGTACACACTTGTATGGAGGATTATGTCGATGAACTTATTGTAAAATCCAAGACAAGGGCAGAACATTTATAGGTTTTAGAAAAGGTATTTCAGAGACTGGAGAAGTATAATGTGAGACTCAACCCAAAGAAATGTGTGTTTGGAGTCAAGTCAGGAAAGCTGTTAGGTTATATCATTTCAAGACGAGGTATTGAAGTGGATCCGGCTAAGGTGAAAGCAATCATGGACATGCCACCACCCAACAATCTCAGTCAACTAAGGACATTACAGGGAAGGTTGCAATCTATCAGAAGGTTTATAGTGCAACTAGCAGACAAGACACATCCTTTTCAACATCTTCTTCAGAAAGGAGTACCATTTGCATGGACAACTAAGTGTGCAGAGGCTTTTCAATTGATTAAGGAATATTTACTTACACCACCTGTCTTAATGCCACCTGTTGAAGGAAGACCATTGATTCTTTATATCACAGCAACCCATTCATCACTTGGAGCATTGCTTGCACAGAATGACGATGAAGGTCATGAACGGGCAGTCTATTATATCAGTCGGACTTTGGTTGGTTATGAGCTTAACTATAGTAACATTGAACGTTCCTGTCTTGCAGTAGTATTTGCTACCCAAAACTGAGGCACTACATGCTAAACCATCAAACAATGTTGATTGCTAAAATAGATCCTCTGAAATATCTTCTCAGTAAGGCAGCATTAACAGGACGTCTGGCTAAGTGGGTTATGATACTTAGTGAGTATGATATCCAGTATGTAGAAAGAAAGGCTATTAAAGGACAGGTCATTGCTGATCAATTAGCTGACGCACCAGTACAGGCAGATCACCCATTAGTGGCATACTTTCTTGATGAGTTCATATTCACTTTTGACACAAACATAACATGGAAACTGTACTTTGATGGCTCACATACAAATCATGGTTCAGGGGCTGGGATATTTTTTATCACACCACAGGGTGATTCCATCCCTAAATCATTTAGGATTGCATTTCCATGCACTAACAACATGGTAGAATATGAAGCTTTAGTGACAGGTTTACGCATGGCAGTCAAGTGGAAAATCAAGAACCTACAGGTATATGGTGATTCTCAACTAGTAATAAGATAGGTAAATGATTATGAGAGTAAGGATGAGAAGCTTGCTCCATACAAGCGCATGGCTGATAGTTTTAAAGAGTACTTTGACAAAGTCAAGTTTCATCAGATACCTCATGTTTTAAACAAAGCAGCAGACGCTATGGCTACAATTGCCTCACTCCTTGACATTCCTAACAACGTGCCTAAGTTTGAGTTCTTGGTCGAACAGCTTTTGGTCCCCACCTACGATATCCCAGATTTTGAAATGGTGTGTGACATTGTTGGTCCTGATTCCCCATGGTACAAAGAAATCTATGATTACCTTCATGCCGAAGTCATCCCCATTGGCCTATCCAATAACCAACGTAGGACATTCCTTCGCAAGTTAGCCAAATACACCATCGTCGGAGACACCTTATATAGATGTGCCTTAGATAATACCCTGTTGAGATGTCTTGATTCTACTGAAGCACAAGCAACCTTGCGTGGGGTGCATGAGGGTATATGTGGTTCCCATTCTAGCGGTCCTACCTTAGCCAAAAAGATTATGAGACTGGGTTATTATTGGCCTACTATGGAAAAAAACTCATATGTCTTTGTAACAAAATGTCACCAATGCCAAGTTCATGGAGATTTGATACATGCCCCAGCACAGGAGCTCCGTCCTATCACGTCACCATGGCCTTTTTCCCAATGGGGACTTGACCTCATAGGTAAGATCCACCCCACCTCATCTAATGGACACAAGTTCATTATCACTGCCACTGAGTACTTTACGAAGTGGATTGAAGCCATTCCTATGACATACATTACCGGCACACAGATTTCTAGATTTATCTTAAACTATATCATCTGTCGGTATGGTGTCCCTCAATCTATAATCACTGATAATGGCCGCCCATTTAAGAACCAAGAAGTCCGTCACTTGTGTGATCAATTTCATATTCAACATCACTTCTCCACTCCATATTACCCCCAAGGTAACGGCCAAGCAGAGGCATCTAACAAGATCATCATTAGAATCCTCAAGAAGACTGTCAATGATGCTGGTCATGACTGGCATTTACAGCTTAATCCTGCCTTATGGGCTTATTGTACAAGTATCCGTACTCCCACTAGTGCTACCCCATACTCACTTGTCTTTGGATTTGAAGCCATTTTGCCTATTGAGGTCGAGATTCCTTCACTAAGGGTATCCCTGAAAGGCCACATTGATGATGAAGAGTATCGAGTGTCGAGACTCCATGAACTAGAATTCCTGGATGAGCGTAGACAGAAGGCACTGGACCATCTCCAAGCATATCAGAACCGCCTTCGTCGTAGCTATAACAGGAGGGTTTTAAACAGAAATTTTGACATTGGTGACCTAGTTTTAATGGAGAACCCAAAGAATCAAGCAGAAAGAGACAAACCAGGAAAGTTTGAACCTAATTGGTTGGGACCCTATGTTGTTACGGAAGCTTTTGGATCAGGAGCGTATCAACTCTCTACTCCTGAAGGTGAACCATTGTCCTCACCAATCAACAGTATGCATCTGAAGAAGTTCTACGCATAGCTTCTGGGAGCCTTTGTCTTATTTAGCAAAAATACAAAAAAAAAATAAAATAAAATAAAATCGTTATCAAGGTGAAAACCTGGCAAACAGGCGTCTTGGTAACACCAAAAAAATTAGTTAATATGGAAAATAGTAAAGACAAATCAATCGTCCAATGGTGAAAACCACTTCAGTGGTGCTTTGGATAGGTACCATGGTGAAAACCTGGCAAACAGGTGCTATGTGTACTCAACTCTGCTCCTTTGTCTACTATTATTCTAATCTATCTTGTATATACACCACTTCCCTGTACATAGCACACTTCATTATACATAGTCCCTTATCCCTGTACATAGCCCACATTCGTGTACATAGTCCACTATCCTGTATATATCTTTTACCTTTTATGTCCATCACTTGTATATATCGGTCCTAATAAGTGGTAGTCTTTTCCATAGCTTGGAACGATTGACATCGAGAGCATTTCATATCCCCCATCTTACTCTATTCATAGTCAGTTGGTCTTATACTCGACTGGGGGCAGACACTTGACCTGCATCACATTGGTTCTTACATTGGCTGTGTTGAAGACGTAAAACCATGAAAATCCAAAAACATCACAAAATGAATTGAGAAAACACAAAAACATTGAAAAACTTCAAAAAATCCAAAAATAGAGTCAGAGTTAGTCGCACTTGTCAGTCTTTGTCGTCATGTCGAACTACGTTGCCTCTGCGACTGGACGTAGGCAAGGCCATCTGCCGATGTGCCCCCGAGGCATTAGGTCAGTCCGTTTAGGTTTGTATGTATAAAGTCTTGCGTCAATACATTTGTCTATATGATAAGGTCATTGGTCGTGTCGAACTACGAGGTCTCAAGGCTTACAAACGAGGCAAGGCTATCACACGATGAGCCCTCGGTGGGTCGCGCATCAGGTTAGTCCATTAGGGTTCGCCACATTCACTTTCACACACGCTTTATTTGTAGTCATTTGCCTGGTCGGCGCAGCCTTTCGTTTAACTACGAGGTCTCGCGGTATTAACGAGGCAAGGCACATCACACGATGAGCCCCTAAGGCCACACTAGGGTCAGCCTCTTTAGGTTTGTCGTTGCCAATACCAATTGTCTCAGATATCATATCAAGTCATGCATCAATCTGGTGAATAAGTCAGCAATGTCTCTGAGTCATATCAAATAACTTGCCAAACAAAACAATTCAAACAGATCAACCAACCATCTGCTACAAGATGTGTCCTTCTTGGAAATAGATGTTATCAAAATAATCAACCTGTGTCTTATTCAGGATGAGTCCTTCCTGCATAATCGACAAGGTCAAACAATCAAACATAGCCTTACACAGGTTATCACATCAACGACATCCGACTCAACGTCTTATACGATACATGTCTTTTCTAAAAACCAGTTTTGTCATGCCTTATACGATAGCGTGATAACATCGAAACCAGACTCACAGTCTTATCCGGTATGTGTATCTCCTGCAATCAGGCTCAATCAATCAACAAATCAAACAAACAAATCATGTTTTTGGAAAATATTTTCATTGGCTTTTTGACTTTATTGGCTTATTTATCTTATCATTTATCTTGAATTGATGACTAGGATTCATGTTACTAGCTTTCTCAATGATGTCCCATGAAGGATTTAGAAAAGCAATGACGTATCAAATTTCTATTTTCTTTGATTGCTGTCTGTCGACTGTCTTTTAACTTTGTTTTTTGAGTCATGTTACTAGTTTCCTCAAGGATGTCCCATGAAGGATTTAGAGGAGCGATGACGTCTCATGACCTATCTTTTAGTTTGTTTGTTGTCTATGGTTTGTCTTGACAAAAAGACTGGGGCACCTTGTGTCCTTAGTATGAGTTAGTGACAATCCTTGTCTACGACTGTCTGTTATTTAGCAAGTGGATGACCTTGCACACCTTGATTGTCATATCCTGGTGTTTGTCTCCATTTTTATTAGTCCCGCCTAATGATGATAAAGTGCAATACCTTTTGTGATACGGTAAAATATTGAAGATTCCTAACACTAACATTTATCTTCTATCTTTTCATTCTTTGTCGATCTTCCATTCCACACTAACAATTCTTCTTTCTTGCATTATGACGGAGTCCTGTGACACAAACTGGTATACATCATCCTGCATCAGCATACATGTTAGAAACATACATATATATAGGCATATTTCACATTTCGATCATCATGGCATAATAGACAATAATCATCATTTAACACTGCATATCATAAGCAATAAACTGTAAATACATGCATCACATTACATTTGTATAGCATCACATGTCATTATACATATAACATCACATGGCATCTCATAATCATATAGAATCACATGTCATATAGAATCAACATTATCGCATTAGTTGCATAAACAACATAAAGTACATATAACCATCCATCACATAGGCATATCATATAAACATCACATGTATAAATCAAGACTGCGATAATCAATAAATAGACAAAATTTATTACTATAAGAATCACCGCCAAAATCATATATATACATATCGCCTATATGTCACATCACAATGTCATAATGTATCATAAATGATGGAAGCCTCGCGAGTTAATGATCAAAATACAATGTCTCAAATGGACCTCAAAACTCAGATTCCTCTATCCCCGAATCGCCACTACCATCATGTCGGAATAATCCCACCTAACCCATTCCATCCGATCCAATTCTCCCTCAAGTGGCTCACACCGGGTTCTGTGTGGGTCCTGGTCCGAGACCTTACTACTCTGCGGTCACGAAAAGCCGGAGCCCATCTCTAAGGGAACCTCTGCCTCATACAGATCTTGGTAGTATCTCTCCCTCTCGCCGGCTCTGACCAACTCTCAGGCAAATGCTGTTGACGATCTTGTACATAATGACCTGAGCTTTGTGAATCTCTGCTCAGTCTCCTACCGCCGGGCTACTGCCTGATCCCTCTCCATCAAGGCTCTATCTCTCTCCACCCTGTAGGCATCTCTCTCATCAACACCTCATCCCGCCTCCAAGGAGGCAACCGCTCGCATTATATCGTCGGGCAGCTCGGGCTTCGCTCCTTATCCTAACGGGATCTCTATCTCATTTTATCCTTCCTCCTCGCCCAGCCCTCCGTGATCCGATCCCTTGATCTCTCTCTCTCGCGGATCATCCTCATATCATCCTCCGGTAGGAACCTAGCAATCCATACATCACCTCTACTCTCCTCTCTCCCATCAGCTTCTCTCTCCAACGGCCTCCTCCGGTGAATCCTGCCTCCTCGCACCTACCTTCCGCCTCCTCGGCCGGGATGTCGCGGATGTCCGGGATAAGTGCCCTCACCGGCTAATTTTCGCCACCTCTAGCCACATCTAGCATGGCCACATCCTCCTCTCCTCCCCTCTCCTCTCGGATCGGTGACAAGGCTGCTCCTCGTCCCCGTCGACCACGCCTCCCTCTCCTGCCTCCACGTCGGCCACCTCTGCCATCATCCCCACCATCACCTTCTGGGCCTCTTTGGCTTCCTCTCTAACCACTTCCTTTCATTGGCTCCGGCCTTTGGGATTCCTAACGCCAGCTTCTAATGGCCGTGGCCGCCCTAGATCTATTATGGAATTCGGCCCGTGTAATGCCCATCATCGACAGGTTGGTCATCCCTTAGATTCATGGTCCGCACTTCCATCCCCATGGCTATCAGGACCATCAATGTATATGCCTCTCATAGTTACGCATCGAATCTCGCCCCACAGGGACTCTCGCGATGACCGCGCAAACTCTGCTCTCCCTCGAGGCACATCATGTACCTCTCTGTACTGTCTCAGTACCCAATCTGGCAACTGCCGCTCTATAATATGCATGTGGGAGACTGTCCGTCCCACTAGATACTGTGTCTATCTACAATATGGCAAGTGCTCGTCCTCATCTGACCATACCTCACAGCCCAGGTACGGTCTCCATGTGAACTCCTGCATCAGATCTATCGCGTGTCTGAAATAACCAGTGTCCCCAATATGGTGCTGAGTAGTGGCCCCTGCATAATGGAATGCATATGGCGCTCCATGAGGTACATCAACTGTAACCGGTGGTATAAATATAGTGATGTGCTCCCACGCCCATACCATCAGCAGTGTGGTACCGCAGCTCATCGACTGCGCCTCTCTATAGGCAATGTCATGAAGGTGGAAGTATAGCATCCCCAACACACACGAATCCCAAGCATATACGACTCGGCGCTCAACCATGCCCACTAACATCTCTCC
Organism: Sequoia sempervirens; assembly: GCA_007258455.2. NCBI lineage: Eukaryota > Viridiplantae > Streptophyta > Pinopsida > Cupressales > Cupressaceae > Sequoia > Sequoia sempervirens. The sequence goes on along the minus strand of VDFB02201179.1, from coordinate 5,022 downwards.
CCATCCTACAGGGAATCCATGACCTCGGCGATTAGGCAGTACAATACCACCTATCAATGTCGCTACTAGACAGTCTAACTATCTATATCTCTGGGCCAATACCCGGCATCTAATCTCATAGTCATCAACCCCTAGTTGTCTAACGTCAGCATGGGGGTAATACCTACACATCTCAGCTATACCCCTCTGGGTATCATAGACCACCTGTGTCCCTCTAATTGGTAGCCTCAAAATCCTATACACATCCTCCAAAGTCACCGTGGCCTCTCCAGTTGGAAGGTGGAAGGAAGACGTCTCCGAGTGCCACTGCTCGCAAAGTGCTGTCAGTAAACCCTGATTTTCCCTAATCTGGGGCATATCGGTCACGTGCAACAAACCCAAATGCCATAGAGTCCGTCGCTCGGCCGGCCGTAAGCTATCTCTGAATCGAAACGTCATGGGTCTCGACTCACGTGTGTAGATAGGGTCAAGAACAAATTGCAACATGCCTCATGTTAGCCTGAATCATCTACCCTAGTGAAAAATGAATGTTTTGACATAAAATGCAAATGCGTCATTATTTTTGCAGATGCGTCACATTTTTAACACATGCGTCGCTTTCTACAAATGCGGTCCACAAATTACAATTGCGTCATTATTAATCAAATGTGGTTAATTATTATCAAATGCGTGCTAAAATTAACAGTTGCATTGCATAATCTCAAATGCATTTTTAAATAAGCCAATGCAGATATAAATATGCATATGCGTTTCAAAAAATCACATGCGCATAACAAATATCAAATGCGTTACAAAATAAACACATGCGGTTCTTTTCTAAACTAAGTCTAAACGGTCGGCGCTAAAATGCACATGCGGCTTTTCGCAAGCAGATGCGTCGTTCGCGCATACAGATGCGGTGCAAATTAAAATGCGACACACAACTAAAAATTCAATAAATACCTTAAAATGCGCACAAATTAAAAAATTTCAAAAGACAAGTTTTAGGTACATACCGGGGGGTCCGCGCCGGCTGGTCTCTGGAACGTCCTGATCCTGTAGGCATGATGATGGGTGGCTGGAACTGGAGACATCCTCGTTGAAAGTCAGAGCAAAATTTTGAAATCTCTAAGCTGGGTGGGTGCAAATGAATAGTTTTTCACCCCAATTCCAATATATACCTAGGGCTTAGGTGGCATTTTCTTCCTACTGGCCGTGTAAACTTCCGTTTTCTATCATCCCGTACCCGTCCCTCCCATGTCCGAACCTAATTCCGTCAACTGCATTACATTTCTGCCTATCTACTGGACTAATCGGGAGCATTTCCAAATTTTTTTGAACATTTCAAAAATTTGTAAATTTTCTCGAGGGGGCATATCTTCACCTGTTCTAATCTGGAGCTTGATTGGGGCATATTTTCATTGATTTTCTTTGACACAACGCCTAAACGACATTGTATCAAAGAGGGGAAAATGTAGACACCGAAATCTGGTTTTTAGCCTGCGGCTTCCATATTCGTCATAATTCTAATTCTTCTATTAATTAAATAATGTCAATTATTTAATTAACCACATCTTCTATTAATTCTTCTATTAATTAAATAATCTTAAATATTTAATTAATTCACACTTTTCTTTATTCTATCTAATTAATTAAATAAACGCTTGTTATTTAATTATCTTACTAATTAACCTTATTCTTCCGGTTAAATTAAATAAATTCTTATTTAATTTACTCTTTATCATATTTCAACTATAATTAAATAAATTCATTATTTATTTAATTATTCATTTAAATCCCCTTTGTCACTTAATTAAATAAATCTTATTTATTTAATTATTCTTCAAATATCGAGTCTTGAATTAAATGAATTATTTAATTCATTAAGTCTATTTTAACACATTCTTCTATATTTTAGATAATTATGTGAGTTATCTAAGTATTCACTTTTACTCAACTCGACATCTATTTTAATCATTCAGTTAACTATTGATTTAATGTCTGAGTGGCGTCTTCGAGTAATCTCTTCGTCTAATCATGCAATCCTCCAGTTCTAACTCATTTGCGTGTACATGCATATTAATTATATATTCTTATTTAATTAATTAAATGTTGTGCGTGCATTCGAACAGAGAGTCGTTATAATCAATCTTTATCTTTGTCATGCAAAGATATTTCTTATGTTTTCGAATGCCGAACTGAAGATTAAATCATTCATTTAATCTTTAATTCTATTTCTAATTCGAATCACTCATGTCACTTCTATCAGTTATCTGAATGCATGTCTAATCTCTCAATCTCAACTATCCGTTGATCTTTCAATCTTGGCCTGTCGTTCGAATAATCAATTTTCTATAAATTGATTTGTCATTCTTCATTCCAATCTCTCTCGCGAATTTGATAACTTTTGAGAGCACTTTGTCTTGAATCTTCGATATTTTGCTAATCACTATCTTAGGCTATACTTGCACGAATTACTTGAAAATATGAAGGCAATTATACTACACAAGCAAAATGGAGAAGGGCAATCGAGATAATTCATGGAAATACGTTTGAAAATTGGTGAGATTGTTCTAGTTTTTAATTACGTTTTTACTTTCCCATGTTCTTTGTTGCTTAACGTATGAATTTGCATGTTAGATTTTAGTATTGTATGCATGTGTGCTTCTAACGATCTAATCTTCCTTATTGTCTATTGTGCAAAAAGCCTATTTCATTTTCAGACGTTACAATGAGTAAAGCCTTGATTTTCTTGAAAAGGACATAACCATCCCCTGTATCCAATATAATTCTTCCACATCCCATAGAGAATATTGTCACACAATTTCCTTCCACAGTTCTGCAACCAAGAAAAGAAAATTTCGCTATGGGCCTGCGGACTTGTGGAATCCTTTATCTTCCGCCACGTAATGAACATAAAACAATAAAATTATAGAAAAGTAAAGGTTTTGGTTTTGATTTTATATTTGATATGGAAGGGGCACTTCCTAGAAAAGGGGGACACGAGACTCATGGCATTGATACCCATAATTCATAACTTAAAGACCAGTCAAAAAGTGTCCTTTCATGGTTCTGCAACCAAGAAAAGGACATTCTGCTATGGGCATGGGGACCTGCAAAATTATTTATCTTCCGCCACGTAATGAACATAAAACAATAAAATTATAAAAAATAAGGTTTTTATTTTGATTTATATATGATATTAAAGGGGCACTTCCTAGCAAAAGGGGACATGGGACTCATGACATCGATACCCATAAGTCATAACTTAAAGACCAGTTAAAAAGTGAATGATGTCGACAACAAAAGATAAGAATGTCAAGGTTTTAGGATAATAGGGTTTGAGAAAGCCCTAGGTTGCAGACCTAACAACCCTAAATTAACTAGTTGAAGATTACCAAGAATTTTACACCAAGGTTTTAGAAAGCCCTAGGTTGCAGAGCTAACAACCCTAATTTAACCAGTTGAGGATTACCAAGAATTTTATATTTCAAACTGTAGTTGATATTTTATATTGTATTTGATATTTTATATTGCATTCCTTGAAATTATGTATCAGATTGAATAAATTAACATATTATTAATAATTTCATATTTTAATTGTGTTAAACATGTACTCAGTGATTCATCACTCAAATCAATTCTTAATAACATATTAACAATAGTAGCATATACAACAATAAACATCAACAATTGTTTAATGTGTATCTAGTAGTTGAAATGTGAGTTTTTCTTCAATTGATAAAATAAATAATACAAATAATTGAACATCAACACATTACTGAATTTGAGTTTTCTATTGATTTTCAAATGAAGGAATACATAGAGGCAATGCAAAATCTTTCTCAAAGACAACTCTGCACATACCTGAGTTGGAACTTGGAAAACTCATATTATCAATATCAAGTCATTCTATTAGCTTTTGTAGTAACTTCCATTGTTCAGGTGATGAAATTGTCATTTGTTCCGACTGATGTTTTATAACTTGAAAATTTATTAACAATGTATGATTGAATATGGATCTTTACTTGAATGTTTCAGACAAAGTTACATTCAAGGTTATTAGTGGTTTGATGGAATCCAAATAGTTCACCTCATCTGGGTTTTGAGTAAACTGGTCCAAATCAGTCTTCGTTACACCCTCCATCTTTCTAAAACCATCCTTTCCAATGAATCACTTATTTGTGCCAAAAGCCTCTAACAAACCAATCTCTATCACATTCCTTACCTTTTCATCCAACTTCTTCATCTTTGTTGTAGCTAGATTCACAAATTCTATTGTTTCATGCATTCTTGAACACTTTTGAATGATAGATGACACCTTCATTAAGGCTTCAATTCAATTATTAATCCCTTTTGATTTCAAACCATTGTCACTGGATTTGTAGACTATTTTTTTAACTTTATTTGCATATTTCTCTGTTGCCAACACATTTTTGTTGTCTATTAAATATTTGTTGAGCTTCTTATAATGTAGTCTCATAGCATCAATCAATTGAAACAATTCACACAAATGATCAATCCTTTGCATTATTCCCTCCTAGATATTTTGTTTCATATGCCTCATTGTTTCTCTACAAAATGCATTTAACTTATTTTAACAAGAGTTTATTTCATTTTTTTGCTTCCATCAGCTTTGTGCCCAATCTTTCATTTTTTTCTCTCTTTCTCCAATTTTTGTTCCCACTGTTCATTTTCTTTCCCAATGCTTTTTCTTAATTTTTCTGAAGTGGATTTTTCCTCATTATATTTCTTTTTTCCCTCATCTAACTTTGCTTTAGTTCATTCAATTCCACCTTTGTTTGTTTATCCTCTTTTCTTGTTGATGTAGAGGCAGATTTTTTTATTTTTTTTTTCTAATTCATTGCTCTTGTTATATGTTGCTTTCCTCTTTCCTTTCTCATTTGATAGGTCTTCCAATAAATTTTTTATTTGAATCTACAACCTTTTTCTCTCTCTCTTTCTTTAGCAATGATGTGTACACTAATTCACTGCTCTTCTTTGATACATTAATTTTGTCAATTTTTTTGAATTGCATGTTTA
>VDFB02201178.1:0-36491 GCA_007258455.2 Sequoia sempervirens | reverse complement strand
ATTGCATGATAAAAAATGGTCATACATGACCTTAGGGAACTCTAAAACACACCACACAACCTAAAACCAAAATTACAAAAAATATGCAAAATAAGGTCCTAGTGACCTTGCACCATAAATATATAATATTCTAGAATGAAATTTAGCTCAAATAAATTGTGGTCCTAATCACTTGATATGTATGTATGTATGTATGTATATGCAAAATGTGTATATTGATTGAATCCCATAAAATATATATACTAATAGTATATAATTATTTTCAATTCCATATAATTGTGCAATCCTCATGTCAAAACCCATATTCTATACTAGGTTGACAGCCATAGAGGAGTTGTTGGAAAATAAAATAATAATATATACACAAACTTATGTGGTAATAGAAACTAACTTTATTTAAAAAAATAAAAGAAAAACCAAAATCTACATTATAGGCTAGAATACATTATTGTTAGCAACTTCCTACAGTGAAAAAGGACAATAGTTAATAATATGCAAGTAAATGAAATAGTCAAAAGGCTTGTGGTCAATTGGTAGGACCACTTGGTTCTCATGATGGACACCAAATTTTATTTCTTCCCAATGACTTCTTAATGTTATCATATGTGTTGATGTGATTTTTCTACTCCAATGGTAGTGTGTAGTAGGCCTGATGAAGAAGTAATGAAATGAGGAAAATGAATAGTTTAGTTGTAGGATGAGAGGGGAGGAGAAATCATTTATGTTATAGGAGTGAAAGATGGAGAAGAAAGTGGATGCCCTACAACAAGAGAAAGAAATGTGAATATGGGTGAGGCATTCAAGTTGAGGGAGCACAAGTAGAAGAATTTTAAGTCTAGGGGTATTTGTGATGGGAAACCATAAAGTAAAAGTAATAACCTTGCTAGTTGTAAGGGTGGTGTCTATGTTACCAACCCTTACCACATATTTTTAAAATAGGGAGTGTAACGCTCACCTCTTGTTGTGGTTGTTGCAGGAGGGCTTGATCTTTGTGAGATGTCACAACCCACAATAGGCCATGGCCTTTCTCAAGGGATGCAAACTCTATCTTATGACACCCTCCATCATATATATATGTACTATTTATCTTATGTTAATTCATTGTTTCATCAAACCTTACATTTACCATATCTCCTTTTCTTATAGACTTGTAAGTTGAAAATATATATATATTTAATAATAAACAATTAGGATGGAATAAGAATTGTAAATAATTTGAAACTTTAACTTTTAAAATAAGAATAAATGATATGAAATATTAGAAAGTTGATTGAGGTACAATATTATATTTAAATTATAACTCATACAATTTTTTATTTTATGTCAAGTTATATTTTTAGTCAAATTTTTATATAAATAGAATCATATTTTCAGTCAAATTTCTACCAATCTCCAGCCATTGTTTTATCATCTGCCTGCTTTCTATAGCCTATTCACCAGTTCTGTCAATTTCTGACCGTAGTACACTGCCTCCTATGTACAAAGTTGAGCACCATACGTATAGGTTCTATTCACTGTCATCTTTCTGTGGGCAACTCAATCCATTATATTTGTGTAATATTGATGGAAAGTGAACAGGTACTTTATTTTCCTTTTTTGAAAGCATTTGTACCTACAAACAGCTCTCGTGATAATGTCCTCATATTTGGTCAGTGGCAGATTCTTTTATCGCTTAGTGGAAGAATTCATGCCTTGGTCATTGGCCTTTTGGAAGCACTTTATAAAATCCAGTGTACCTCTTCCCAGTACCTAGTATTTGGTCTTTTACAGTTATCAGAAAACTCTCTAAGCTCTACAATTGGTAAGTAGATTTTTTAATGATATCTTTTTTTACAATTCATATGGTCTAATATTGCAGCAGTTTCTGGATTAGATTGTGTGAGAGTTTTTGCATCAACGTTTGAGATCACATTTCGTGATCCAACGTCAGGATGAAAGGGTTCAAATAGACTTTCTATGTTTCCTCATTGTAACTAAATACAGCTTAGTTTTTGTTTCAAAATTTTTTTTCCCAACTTTGACATTTAAAATTGTAATATTACACTAAAATAAAATACCAACAAATATGTTCATTGAGTATAAATTATTGTATAATATATATATTTATGTATGATGTATGTACGTATGTATGTACACATACATACACATATAGATATATATTTTGTAGAGAGGGGGTTGGAAACGTGTAAATTAAGTGTTTTTAATCACTTCCTTCTTTCTATTTTGTAGGTGTCATATATCTGTATTGTAATAGCTGATATTAAATCTGTTGAGCTCTTAATGTTACACAATCATTACGTGCTTGAAAACTGAAAATAGATAAATTTTTAATGTTTCTAAGTGTTGAAAGATGGTGTTAGCATATATGAAAAAATTGCATACTCAAACAAATTAGATTATGCTATGGGCCTCATCAACATACATATTTCATATAGTTTGTTATTTCATATATGGAGTGGGACATATGCCTAAAAATTTATGGGACAAGGTAGATAAACTGTTTGGTAAGATAAATGAGTTCAAAGCATTACAATAAGAAGTAAAACTCTTTTTTATAATTGTTTGTGACTATCCTTCAATTAAGGATTGTATTGCAAAGTTAAAGTATTTACTCTCACAATTAAAAGCTTGTAGTAAGAGAAAAATGATGTTGGGTGTTTTTTTTTTAATTTTATCTAAGTTGAAAGGGTCATTTCAATTTTTTTCATCTATCTTTTATTTATTATGAATGCTTGAAGTGAAGAATTTAAGATGCATTCATTTGAATTTGATTTGTGAATGTCTCACTAGAGATCAATCTAAGGTTGTTCAATTATATGTTCTTCCTAATTCAAAGAGTCTAACATTATTTCTTAATTTTCCTAAAGTTAAGGAAGAGCCTAAACAAAAGTTTAAATATAATAATAAAATTAAATCTAACCAATCTTCCTCAAAATCCACTCCTAAGACCACCAAGCCTAACTCTATTCCTTCTAATCAAATAAGTCTCCCTCTAGAACTAAGAAGCTTAGTAAGCCTTGTTCCTTTTGTAGCAATAATAGTCAATATAAGCTAGATGTTGAAAACATTTATAGGCTTTAGAGGCAATAAGGAAACAACATAGGCTCATTATTTCTTCTTCTCCTTCAACTTCTTCTACTTCCAAAGGCCAAGAAAAAGTTATTTTCATTGGAACAGTGGTTGCATCTTTAGATAGTTGCATTCTAGATTCAAGTGTTTCACCTCACATGAAAAATTCATCTGTCTTTCACTTCTTTCATAGATAGTAATAATTTATAGATTATAGTTGTGGGTTTCTGATTGTTAAATTTTTTGGGTGCTTCAATAATGTCCTTTATGGTCTCACTAAATCCACAAATCTTCTTTCAATATAAAATTTATCATCATGGTGGTGGAAAGATGGTGGAGTTTTATCCTTGTGTTATTCAAACAAATATTTGGAGAATCCAAAGATCGAGGTTGATTTAGGGGTTGTTGATCATAATTCATGCTTGCATAGATTTGATGTGTTTTAGTCTTTTATAGGTTCATTTATTATTGATTTTTTTTTAGAAAACTATGGCATGATTTTTTTTGATATTTGATTCATCGATCGATACAAGAATTGAAAACATAGGAGTTAGTACTTGGCCTTCCTAAATAGTCTTGCATTGACAATGTTTGTCATAGTTGTGACTTTGTCAAGTGATGCATCCAAGAACACATAGAATTAAAACATTATTTAATTTAATACCAGAACCAAAAAACCAACATTTGATTGAAACTTAAATTCTTCTAGTCTCCAACTCTACTGCTACAATGAAAGAAAATGCCCCTACATCTAAAAATTGGAAAAAAAATAAATTACCTTTCTTTGGCAGTTTTTTGACAATTACCAGATTTTTCCATTTTTGGTAATTTTGCATATAGATCCCTTTGAGTCCATATTTTTCCTAAAAACTCCCTAAAACTAAGGTGACATGAATTGTCAACTTACACTCGAAATTGGAAATATGATTTCCAAGTTATTAAACAAAACAAAAAAAAAAACAATTTTCTAAAAACTTGAAAAAAACACAAAAAACTAATTTTGAGGGCCCAAATGAAAGAATTTGGCCCCCAACAAACATCAAGATGGCCCCCAATTGATTTTCACTCGGTTGGAAATCCACACAACTCCTCATAACAAAGCCACCTATAACATTTCAGCCCAATCAAACATTGAAGTCAAAAGTTATGACCTCTAGAAGCCACTGCATAATTCTCCTCTGGTTGAAAGGAACGTAGCTCCTACAAGTTGTTGTCTTTGAACTGTTTCCATTTTCCTTGATCCAACTTATTCACTTCCCACTTTGGAATCCATGTGTTATTTGTTGCTAGTAATTCATCCCACTATACCAAATACCTATTGTATTGACCTTGGCGAGTGGATGTAGTTTTCTTATTTAGAATTTGTGAAATATTTTTCTTTTTCTAATGTGAAATTTGGTGGTGCCAAGCCACTTTTGGTCCACTATCTTCATCTTGATCCTCTCCATGGAATCCATATAAATCAAAAAAATTAAACACCAGAGAAATATCTAATTTTTTTGGTAAACAGACCTCATAGGCATTATCATTGATCTTTTTTGTAATTTTACAAGGACCAATTTTCATGTACTTTGACTTGTAGTATGTTCCTATAGGAAATATGTCTCATCTTAAATATACCATCACTAAGTCACCTTTGTTGAATATCTAATGTCGCCTACTAGCATCCATAGTATTCTTGTACCTCTCATTACTGTCTTGCAACTTTTGTCTCACATCTTGTTGCAACTGTTGAAGGTGTTCTGCAAATGCTTCCCCATCACCACTAACTCTATCTCTCATTGGTAACAACACAAAATCTAGAACACCCTTAGGATTCCTACCATACACAATCTAGAAAGGTGATTTACCTGTTGATCTGCTTACAAAACTATTATAGGAAAATTCTTCCTAGGGTAATGTCAAGTCCCATTGTTTGGGCTTCTCTCCAACAATGTACCTTAACAAATTTCCCAAACTCCAATTGACCACCTCTGTTTTCCCATCTGTTTGAGGATGATAAGCATTGCTAAACTGTAACTTGGTCCCCATCTTCATCCATAAATTCCTCCAAAAATGACTTAAGAATTTGGTATCCCTATCATACGCAATAGTCTTTGGAACACCATGTAATCAAACAACTTCTAAAAAAATAGTTCTACTACCCTCGTTGCATATTAGTTTTCTTACATGCAATAAAATGAACCATCTTAGAGAATCCATCAACAACTACAAAAGTGGAATCATTACCTTGTTAGGTTTGTGGAAGTCTCAACACAAAGTTCATGCTCAAATATGTCCATGGTTTAGTGGGTACTAATACTAGCATATACAACCCTGTATTATGTGAATGTTCTTTCGCCACTTGATAGATTCTACACCTTGTTGCATACTTAGTTATACCCCTTTTCATCTTTGGCCAGTAGTATTTGTCTTCTACCAAGGTTATTGTATTGTTTGGTTATCATAGTGGCCTTAACTCATTTCCCACTTCATTTTTAAGAGCCAAGTATGTGTTAACTTTGATTTATGACTTTTCATGCCAAACATGGGTGTACTTTCTCAAGTAAAAAAGTGAGGTATTTATAAAATTCAACATATTCAAGGTTTTTTTTTAGTAGTGTTCACTTATGATCAAGAATCTATGCACAAATAATGGGGTAAGTATTTGAATTAGACATTTTATGACTTTTGTATTAACCATGGCATTCACCATCAATATAGAATCTCTTAAACACCCCAATAAAATGGTGTTGTTGAAATGAAGAAAAAGACCCTTGAAGAGATGATTTTTTTTATGATACAATATAAAAAAAATCACCTTCTTGTTGGAGTAAGGTAGTCAATTATATGACAAATCCATTTAGAACTATATTTCCTACAATGTTGTGTTAACATTCTTGAACCCATGTCAAGTTTGATTTTTCTTTATTATATTTTCTTGGTAGTGAGGCTTGGGAATTTTACCCTAATGATAAATGCAAAGCCATGAAGAAGAAGAGTCAACCTCTTTTTTTTTGTTGGCTACTACAAGGATGTGAAATCTTATTTATTATTTGATCTAGTTTCACATGATATTTTGGTTTGATAAATTTGTTGTTGATGTTATTTTCACTATTGATCCTGCTTCACAACCTCTCTTTGCATATTATTTTTCATATTATTTTCTCTATTAGGTCTACATTGCTTATAAAGAGGAAAATTTTTCATAGGTGAGCTCACAAAACCTCACCTTACACATTCTCAAATGATTGAATTTAGTCTTTTAAGTTATGATATTTTAGATGTTCCACATAATTGTTTAGGCACAATAAGTACACTAGAGTGGAATGATGTTTAATAATAGAGGAGCATTCTTTGTTGATGAAGAATAACAATTGGGATCTTATATCTCTTCCTAAGGGAAGAAAATTGATTTGATGTGAGTGGGTCTATGAGATAGAGTATTCAATTGATATTTCTATCAATAAGTATAAGGAACCCTTCATGGCTAAGGTTTTTCCACAAGATGAGGGTATCAATTACTCTAATACTATTTCTATTAATACCAATATGGACTATTTTTAACTTGTACTTTCCCTAGCTATCTCATAGGGGTGATCTATTCACTAGAAAAATGTGAAGATTACTTTTCTACATGGTGATGTTCATAATAAGATCCATATGGAGAAACCAAAAACATTTTTAAGGGAATTTTCACTTGTATGAAATATTTGACATTTACTTTATGGTCTCAAATAGGATAATAGAGATTGATATACAAAGATGGATAGTCTTCTACTTGCTTTAGGTTTCACACAATACACACCTAACCCTATAGCATACATTTAGAGGGATGCATATTACCTTTCAATAATTAACTTATTAGTTGATGATTTGATTCTTACAGATATTTCTCCTTTAATGATATATAGTGTACATCATAGTTTGATGAAGTATTTTGATATGATTGATTTGGACTTCTACATTATTTTCTTGGAAAAAGTAATTCATTATATATGGAATCTTAATTTTTTAATAGTTGAATGCTCATGAATTAATTAATCACTTTGCTATTATTGATTCTAAGCTTACCCCCAATCCTTTCAATAAAATATGAGAATATATACCAATTAAACTTCAGTAAAAGTTGATTTACTTTGTATTGGTGAATGCTAGGTAGTATTTAAATTACCTCACACACAGTCACCCTAATATCTCTTTCATAGTTGGACTTGTGTCCAATTTCTCTCAAGATCTCCATGAGATTCATTGGAAGGTAGTTGAATGTATTCTAAGATATATTTGGAGCACTTCCTTCTTTGGCATATGATACACATTAGGATCTACTTCACAATAGGTTTCATAGACTAGGTTTGGGCCAATGCTATTGATGATTAGAAATCCACCTCTAGATTTTTCTATGTCCCTAGTTCTACTCCAGTTATATTTTTATATAAGAATAAATTAGATAGTGCATTATCATATATATAGTGGCTAAGTATCGAGGCATTGTGTTGGGTAGTAAAGAGCTATTTGGCTTTGACAATTATCAGAAATTTTTGGCTCTTAGCAACTTCATCCCACTTCTCTTTGGTGTGATAATAAAATTTCTATAAAAAATTCATACAAGCATATGGAACAGTAACATAAAAAAATCATAGAGATCCACATGTACTTGGTGTGGCAACTTATCCATGATTTTATTCTCAACATGAAGTCTTTAACTATTAAGGAGTAGGTTGTAGAAATATTCACAAAATTTTGAATATTACCTCACTATCTTAAGTTGTGATCAATGCTTGGGGTTAAGGAAGTTGTCCTTGAGGATATTTATCATGTGTAAGTCCTTCCTTTATTTTTGAATTGTATATGGGTACCTCATTAAGCTAGATTCCAAGACACGTCTCCTTTCTCCATTTATTTTTCTCCCTTTTAGAGGAAAGTTTTCATTTTCTCATTTTCTTTGCTTATGAGACATTTAATTTTGTGTACCTAATATAGAGGATAGGGGCCCATAGTGGAGCACCCTACCTTCGAAGGTCCATGTAAACCTAAAATAAATAAAAAAACTCTACCACATTAGACAACCGTTGATGGACATGCCAATTTTTTTTTTATCCAACTAGAATAAATTTGACATGTGTTGTGCTCCAATTGGTTCAACATGTTCATTACTTTCCCATTTGGACAACTAACCAATTGTCAGTTGGTTCCACCCTTGGAGGCTGTGTGGTAGATAATTGGTACGTTACCCACTTTTGTGTGGTAATCAACCAGTTCACCACCATGAACATCCACTTCCTCACATTTATCACATGTCACCTCTTATGTCCCTTCCATATAACCATAATTTGAACTATAGTACCCTCCATTTTTCAGGTTTTATGTTAGCATGTTTCTTCACATATGATAGACTTTGGTACTTTGTTTTGGATATTTTGATTGCTGACTTTAGAGCGACAGTGGATTCGTTTTGTGATATGATAAACATTGTATGGTGATAATTAATTTCTGACATGCTTTGTATTAGCGTAGATGTTTCCTTCAGATGTTATTGCTATATATATGTTTATGGTAGATTAACTGCTATTTAATTGTCAATTTGATGTGACGTGTATTGGTGTGGAGAACGGAGTTGTATCACTGGCCATGAAAGTGCCCTATGATTTCCGCAGGATTTTCTCCTGCAGATGATGTGTCAGCAGGGCCAATGATTTATATATATATATATATATATATATATATATATATATGTATGTTATTTGTTTGATTGCAGGATTGTAGGTACATGACACTGACTCCACCTAGTTTCTCAGGTCTGAGCGTGTCAAGACTCAATGGAAATGTTGATTGGGAGGTAGTAACAAGGTTCTTCCTAGTCTAGTCTTAAACCCAGTCATAGTATGTCGTCAATTTAAGTCTGGTGTCTTTGGTGGTCTTGTTGTGTTTGATTGGTTTATTTATTATGAAAGGAAAATTTCGTTAAATTAATGATAGATTAAGATTCTATTAATTTAATGTTTATTAAAATTAATTTTAAATGTTGAAAATAAAGCTTTACATTTTATTTAATTAATTAATTAGCTTATTTGGTTACAATTTGATCAACGTAGATTAAATTTATTTAATTAAATTAATTAATTAATTAAAATTAATTAATTAATCAAATTAATTAATTAATTAAATTAAAGTTACTTTTAATTGTGTGAATAGATTTAATTTAAATTAAATTGCTTTGTGGGAAATGGTATTTTAATTGTTAAATAAATAAAATTAAATAAGGAAAAGGGAAATTGAAATTTGAAATTTGAATTCTTTAATTCTTTAATAAGCATGCAAATCTTGAAAAAGAAGAAAGAAAGATTTACCGATAAGTTGTTAGAAGATATTTTCTTCTCGGCATGTGTGGTAGTTAAATTTATTGTTTCTTGTTGAGGATTCTCTCAGAAGATTTTTACGGATTTAGGGAAAATAAAAAAAATGACTTCACGGGAAATGAAAGAACAGGGTTCTGTAAAAAAAAAATATATGTTGGTTTGAGTAAATTTGTGAATTTTGTTTTGGATTTGTTGTATATTTCTGGAAGATCTCTTTGGTTGGTATTAGCATCTTTCTGGATTTGGTGTTCTGGAGGGGCTTTGGAGGATTGCACGCTTCAGGCAAGCAAAGCTTCTCTTCTTCAGACAATTTTCAAGCTACAGGAAACAGGTTCCTCACTAGTTATTTATTTAATTTTATTTCTTTTAAATTTGTCTATGAAAAAGATTAGTATTGTGAGATTTTGTTAAAATTAAGTAAAACGGTTTGTTTTGAGGAAATTGTTTCAGTTTTTAAATCTCCGCTCTTTTCTTGCAATTCTAGTCCAGGAGAAAATTTTATTATTTCTTTTGATAAAAAGCTTCCGAGTAGGAAATAGCTCTGAGTAAAATCCCAGGAAGGGATATCATTTATTTAGAAATGATATTGAAACCTCCTCGAAATAAATTAGAATTTATTAAAAATTCTTGTATGCATCGTTTAAAATTCTCAATATCCCCGGAAGAACCCTATTGAAAATCTATTCTTGTTTTAAATAGTTGTCATTTATTTAATTGTGAATATATATATATAATATATATATATAAATTTATATACACATATTTTTATGGATTCATATATATATTGGATTGTGAAAGTTATTTATTTATAATTATATGAATATTTGCATAAAAAAATCAAAAAATCACACAGACATGCAAAATGAAAATTCAAGATTATATTCCATATGTGAAAACTAACTATGCAAGTTTTAAATCTGCTTTTATTTTGGAAAATTTGATTACATCTCGTGATGTGAAAATCAATTATGCAAGTTTTGAACTCGCTTTATTTTGGGAAAATTTGCATTATACTCCATGTGAAAGATCCTAAATGCTAAGTTTTAAATTCATTTATTTTTATTTATTTTATTTGAAATATAGAATAAAATGTTTATTTTATACACATAGGTTATGCAGGGGAGGGGTGCAGAGGCCACCTCATAGCCGCCTGTGAAAAGGTAGCGGCTGTGGAGGCAGCCTAGCGTTGCCCTTACGGGCAACACACAGGCTACCATCACAGTCGTGGCCCATAAGGGTCGGTTGCGAATATGGCCACACCCTAAGCTTGTCATCTTCGAACAGTATAAAGAGAATTTCGATTCTTGTGCATACAGATTTATAAATAAAATTTCAATCAAATTTTATTATTTATAACTTTTATTAAATAAAATATATATATATATATATGTTTTAATATTACATAGAGATTTGTATATATGTATTTGTTTTTAAATTTAAATGATTAAATAATATTTAAGGTGCATGTAGATACATGTTAAGTATGAGATTAACTAGTTCTTAAACATTATAAATGAAAGAGAAAATTTAGTTTTTTTTTTTATGTGAAATTGAGGAAGTTAAAAATTAGAAGAAATTGATGTAATTTCTTTTATTATATGAGAAAAGAATTACAATCAAGTTGTTATAATTTCTTGTTAATTCTTATTGAATGACTGGATTTAGTAAATCCTAATAATAGAAGTATTTTATCCCTGAATTGCTTTAAATTGTATTCTCTTTTATTGGGAAAATTGGGAATGTATTTTATGTACAAGTCTTCTAGATAAGTTGTATAATGTGGGAGTTGTTATTGTTTAAATACAATCCTTGTGTTAACTAAGGTAGTGTACATGGTTTTGCATGGTGTTTAGACACTTGGTTTTATGAACAAGATTTGTTGTCCGTTATGATATGTTTGGTAATATATGTTGATTTTGGATATATGTGCACTTTGCCTACCTTAGTTAATGAACTTAGATTCCTCATGTTATTTTTAGGGGAGTGGCTCTTTGTAAGGGCCGGTACACAAAGTGGTACCTGGGTAACTCATATAGAGTTAGTAAGTCAGTGAAAACTAAATCAACATATTGGGTATTCTAAAATATATAACTAGATTAATTGTGCCTCACTCATGGACTTAAGA
Organism: Sequoia sempervirens; assembly: GCA_007258455.2. Taxonomy (NCBI): domain Eukaryota; kingdom Viridiplantae; phylum Streptophyta; class Pinopsida; order Cupressales; family Cupressaceae; genus Sequoia; species Sequoia sempervirens. The sequence goes on along the minus strand of VDFB02201178.1, from coordinate 24,959 downwards.
GCTAGTTCAGTCTTGAGAATGAGTCGAGAAGGCCTAGAACGGCAAAGTCGATATCTTATCATTTTAAAAGATATTCGAATCTGCAACAGTTTGCATGAGGAGCCGAGTTTCGTAAGAGGTTACCAGGGTAATCCAAGTTGGGGGCCGAAACCTAGGAAGAAACACCATGGTAACCTATGCAACATTGTGATGACACTCCACCTAAAATAACAGTGTCCTTGTGAACTTAGTATATTTGATTGTCCTAAATCTGGAAGCAATGTAACCAATAAGTTAAGATTGATCTTGTATATTGTAGCATCCCTCAATTGTTTATGAGGTGAACATTTGTAATATGTAATTGTAAACTATTATTTGATCTACCTCATCTGATGAATGAGTATTGTAATGTCATTTCAAATGCAATGTAAGAATCTTATTTGTACTTTATACTATCATGATTGGAATTCAAATGTTATGCAATGTTTACTTTTAAGTTTATGTTAACTATATACATGCAATGCTAAATACTAAAGTCGTCTATGGGATTCTCAATTAGTGTTTCATCGTGTAACTTAGAGAATGTATGCAATTAATAAAATTAATATTATTACTTTAAAAAAAAATTATTACACTTTTGTAAACAATGCAACATTCCTTAGGTTACAAGACGGGGCATTACAGATTGGTATCAAAGCCAGGTTTCTAACACTGGACGCTTTGGGTAATCGCGAGCCCATTAGGTTGACCTAGTACATAGTATCGTTATTTGTTAGCCTTGGTTGTTTAGTATCTGAGACTCGTTATTGTTTTATGTGTAGGATCGTGCCTAGGCGATGTGGTAGAGGTCATGGTAGAGGTCGAGGTGGAGGCCGAGGGCCATTCCGTCAGGTTACTCCCCCTCTGAGCCCTCATCAGAGTGATCAGGCAGAGCATTTGGATCAGAGGAATGAGGGACATATTCTAGAACAATCAAGAGTAGAGGGATCATAGTTACGTCCTTTATTAGAGGAGGTCCTAGCTCGACTTGGACCAAGACAGGAAGTTAATTAGGAGGTAGTTAGAGAGCGTGATAGATCTCCAAGGAGAGTAGATGATATAGTGCAACAGGATGCTATTATTGCAGGTCACATGCGGGATTTGTTGAGGGCACACCCTCCTACATTTGATGGATCCAGGGGTGGTCTAGAAGCTGAAACTTAGTTGATTGACTTAGGGCGATGCTATGCGATGCATCCTTATGGTAGCAACACACGTACTCGTTGTGCCATAATGCATCTTAGAGGCTTTGCCTCTACTTGGTGGCACTTGGAGGAGCAGAAGCTCCACTTAGAGATTGGGTCAGTCTCTTGGGAGATATTTCTAGAGAGGTTTAGAGCACGGTTCTTATCAGAACATTGGAGGCAATGACAGGCTAACGAGTTTCATGATTTACGTCAGATGGCTCTATCTGTGGAGCAATATGAACGTAGATTTTATGAGCTTAAGCAGTATGCAGGTGTTGGTGATGATGAGTCTATGTTGGTTCAGCACTTCATCAGGGGCTTAAATTCCCGCATTAGTGGTGGAGTCAAAGTCTTTGAGCCAAAGACTATGGAAGTTGCTGTGGAGAAGGCTCGTATAGTGGAAGAGAATCTTGTTATGGCATTAGGTGGGCACATAGGAGTACAGATAGGTAGTGCTCCTGCAGTAGGTTTTATTCCACGGGGTGGACAGGTACAGACAAGGGGTTTCTCTAGGAACCAATAGACACCCACTAAGGGTGGACAGCAGCAGCAGCAGCGTACTCCTCAGAAGAATAATAATTCACAGCCTCAGCAGGGTAACAATTTTTGGCCTCAACATGGTGGTGGTTGGCTTCAGAGTGAGATAGATCAGAGTGGGCAACGAGTGCAGCGTGATCGTTCTGATCAGCCTGCATAGAGTTTTTAGTCTGCAGTTAGTGGAGGTAGTTTTCCATGGTCTAGTGTACCTCTAGGTGATAGAGGATTCAGAAGGAGTATAGAATGTTTTACTTGTGGCCAACAGGGTCACATTGCTCATCAATGTCCTCAAAAGGGTACTTCTGGGTTTAGTCAGAGATCGGCGGCTTCAAAGTCGACCATAGGAGATGCAGGAAAGTCACATAGGGTTTTTACCGTGGTGGATAACCACCAGGTTGAGCACCCGGGTGCAGTTGGAGAGGTTCCTAGTGGAGGACCAACATCGTTGTTTGGAAACCATGCACGTCCTTCAACGTCGGGAGTTGATCCTCAGGGGTCAAGACATTGACTGAGTACTGATTCAGAGGGATCCTAGTGGCTAGTCTTCTATTTCTTGGGAGGACCTATTTTTAGATGTGTGTGTTATTTGTTTTCTATTAGCAGGCTTCCAGGAGTAAGCCTGATCCTAGGGGGGGAGGATGTAGTACCCCTCCATTTTGCTTGTGTTTTCTGTTAGCATGTTTTCACATATGATAGACTTTGGTACTTTGTTTTGGATATTTTGATCGCTGACTTTAAAGCGACAGTGGATTCGTTTTGTGATATGATAAACATTGTATGGTGATAATTAATTTCTGACATGCTTTGTATTAGTGTAGATGTTCCTTCAGATGTTATTGCTATATATATGTTTATGGTAGATTAACTATTATTTAATTGTCAGTTTGATGTGACGTGTATTGGTGTGGAGAACGGAGTTGCATCACTCGCTTGCAAGTGCCCTGTGATTTTCATGATTTTCTCCACACGGTGTGTTTGTATAATGAATTATATATATAATATATGTATGTTATTTGTTTGATTGTAGGATTGTAGGTACCTGACACCGACTCCACCTGGTTACTTAGGTCTAAGCGTGTCAAGACTCAACGGAAATGTTGATTGGGAGGTAGTAACAAGGTTCTTCCTAGTCTAGCCTTAAGCCCAGTCATAGTATGTCGTTAGTTTAAGTCTGGTGTCTTTGGTGGTCTTGTTGTGTTTGATTGGTTTATTTATTATGAAAGGAAAATTTCGTTAAATTAATGATAGATTAAGATTCTATTAATTGAATGTTTATTAAAATTAATTTTAAATGTTGAAAATAAAGCTTTACATTTTATTTAATTAATTAATTAGTTTGTTTGGTTAAGTAATTTGATCACTAAGATTAAATTTATTTAATTAAATAAATTAATTAATTAAATTAAAGTTACTTTAATTGTGTGAATAGATTTAATTTAAATTAAATTGCTTTGTGGGAAATGGTATTTTAATTGTTAAATAAATAAAATTAAATAAGGAAAAGGGAAATTGAAATTTGAAATTTGAATTCTTTAATTCTTTAATAAGCATGCAAATCTTGAAAAAGAAGAAAGAAAGATTTACCGATAAGTTGTTAGAAGATATTTTCTTCTCGGCATGTGTGGTAGTTAAATTTATTGTTTCTTGTTGAGGATTCTCTCAGAAGATTTTTACGGATTTAGGGAAAATAAAAAAAATGACTTCACGGGAAATGAAAGAACAGGGTTCTGTAAAAAAAAAATATATGTTGGTTTGAGTAAATTTGTGAATTTTGTTTTGGATTTGTTGTATATTTCTGGAAGATCTCTTTGGTTGGTATTAGCATCTTTCTGGATTTGGTGTTCTGGAGGGGCTTTGGAGGATTGCACGCTTCAGGCAAGCAAAGCTTCTCTTCTTCAGACAATTTTCAAGCTACAGGAAACAGGTTCCTCACTAGTTATTTATTTAATTTTATTTCTTTTAAATTTGTCTATGAAAAAGATTAGTATTGTGAGATTTTGTTAAAATTGTTTTGTATAAAAAAATCAAAAATCGCCGTACAGGCAAAAATGAAAAAATTTGGATTATATTCTGTATGTGAAAAATCTGAATTATGCAAGTTTTAAATTCGTTTATTTTGGAAAAATTCGGATTACATTCCGTATGTGAAAAATCCAAATTATGCAAGTTTTAAATTCGTTTATTTTGGAAAAATTCGGATTACATTCCGTATGTGAAAGATCCGAAATGCGCAAGTTTTAAATTCATTTATTTTTATTTATTTTATTTGAAATATAAAATAAAATGTTTATTTTATAAACATAGGTTATGCAGGGGAGAGGCTCAGAGGCCACCTCACAGCCGCCCGTGAAAAGGCAGCGGTTGTGGAGGCAGCCCGGCATTGCCCTTGCAACGCATAGGCTACCATCACAGTCGTGGCCCATAAGGGTCGGCTATGAATATGGCCAAACCCTAAAGTTGTAATCTTCGAACAATATAAAGAGAATTTTGATTCTTGTGCATACAGATTTATAAATAAAATGTCAATTTTATTATTTTAAACTATTATATATATATATATATATATATATATGTTTTAATATTACATAGAAATTTGTATATATGTATTTGTTTTTAAATTTAAATGATTAAATAATATTTAAGGTACATGTAGATACATGTTAAGTATGAGATTAACTAGTTCTTAAACATTATAAATGAAAGAGAAAATTTAGTTTTTATTTTTATGTGAAATTGAGGAAGTTAAAAATTAGAATAAATTGATGTAATTTCCTTTATTATATGAGAAAAGAATTACAATCAAGTTGTTATAATTTCTTGCTAATTCTTATTGAATGACTGGATTTAGTAAATCCTAATAATAGAAGTATTTTATCCCTGAATTGCTTTAAATTATATTTTCTCTTTTATTGGGAAAATTGGGAATGTATTTGATGTACAAGTCTTCCAGATAAGTTGTATAATGTGGGAGTTGTTATTGTTTAAATACAATCCTTGTGTTGACTAAGGTAGTGTACATGGTTTTGCATGGTGTTTAGACACTTGGTTTTATGAAAAAGATTTGTTGTCCGTTATGATATGTTTGGTAATATATGTTGATTTTGGATATATGTGCACTTTGCCTACCTTAGTTAATGAACTTAGATTCCTCGTGTTATTTTTAGGGGAGTGGCTCTTTGTGAGGGCATGTACACAAAGTGGTACCTGGGTAACTCATGTAGAGTTAGTAAGTCAATGAAAACTAAATCAACATATTGGGTATTCTAAAATATATAACTAGATTAATTGTGCCTCACTCATGGACTTAAGAGCTAGTTTAGTCTTGAGAATGAGTCGAGAAGGCCTGGAATGGCAAAGTCGATATCTTGTCATTTTAAAAGATATTCGAATCCGCAATAGTTTGCATGAGGGGCCGGGTTTCGTAAGAGGTTACCAGGGTAACCCAAGTTGGGGGCCGGAACCTAGAAAGAAACACCACGGTAACCTATGCAACATTGTGATGACACTCCACCTAAAATAACAGTGTCCTTGTGAACTTAGTATATTTGATTGTCCTAAATCTGGAAGCAATGTAACCAATAAGTTAAGATTGATCTTGTATATTGTAACATCCCTCAATTGTTTATGAGGTGAACATTTGTAATATGTAATTGTAAACTATTATTTTATCTACCTCATCTAATGAATGAGTATTGTAATGTCATTTCAAATGCAATGTAAGAATCTTATTTGTACTTTATACTATCATGATTGGAATTCAAATGTTATGCAATATTTACTTTTAAGTTCATGTTAACTATATACATGCAATGCTAAATACTAAAGTCGTCTATGGGATTCTCAAGTAGTGTTTCATCGCGTAACTTAGAGAATGTATGCAATTAATAAAATTAATATTATTACTTTAAAAAATTGGTACACTTTCGTAGACAATGCAACATTCCTTAGGTTACAAGACAGGGCATTACATGAACTACTCATCTCTTCCCATTTACTCAGCTTGAATGATGCAAAATTCCAAAGACTTAGATTATTCAATGCTCCAAAGCCTCACACATCCCACTCATTTTCACCCCTTTCCTACACATCTTCTAGAGTCTTCATTGCCTTAGGCACTAATATATGTTTAACTTTTCTCTTTGTAACAAACTATGGCACTAATGCATGTTTTGCTTGACCCATTGTTCCTTCAATTGCTTGGTGATGATAGTAGTAGCATGTGTCTAATAGACTCCACCATCCAATGCGACCTCCATTCAACCCAAGTGAGGTTTTAAACCTCACTAAGGTTGTACCATTGTCTTGTGTTTGTTGTTGCTTCTTTCTTTAATTAATTTGTTTCAATACCATGTCATAAACTTTATGTTCAATAACTTGAAGGTTATGCTATTTTTTGGGTACTTCTAAAATGAATATTTAAAAGGTTTCTCTAGTTATTCGTAGTTTGAAGGTTTTTTTCCTTTTTGGGCGCTTCCAGATTTTGTGTTCATAAACACAATTATTTTAACAAGGAAAAACACATTTGTTCAAGCATCATTTTGACTTAAGGGGTTTTTAGTTTTCAAATGGGTTTATTCTTTGTTTTAATATTAGTGTTTTAATATTATGACAAAATAACAAGAAGGGTGTGAATGCTTCAAATGTAGTTAAGTGTGAATTATTTTCTTGCATGACTTTGTATTCTTTTATTCTTCATTTTAGAAATAAGTAATACGTAGTTCTTCATTTATTTTTAAAAATTAGTAAAATTTTAGCTAACAAATATTTTGGGTTGGGGTTAAAATCTATCATCTATAACAAACATAATTTTGGGTATTTTGTATAGGATTTTCTAGATAGAACTAATTTGGTTTGTAGAATAGATTCAAAACAAACAACCCAATTGAAAACCTAAAAAAATTACACTATCAAAATTCAAGAATAGATTCAATGTTACAAACTAAAATAAACTACAAGCAAAATTAACAAACCCAAATCTACTACAAATTAAATCTTACAGTCCAAGAATAAAATTAATTTGACATGTCTAAATATATATGACAAATGCACATAAGTATGACTTAATTTCTTTCATCCCTTTGTTATACTTTGTTCTCCATTTTAGTCGCATTATGTCTTCGATGTCTTTGGTCTAACAGATACCCTAATTCTGTCTTGTCTCAATTTTCAAGTCATTTCAATTGCATGTTGGTATATTTGGTATGACAGTTAGCCAAATTCAATCTTGTTAAATTTTTGGTCATATATATACATATATATGTATATATGTATATGTATATGTATATATATATGTATATATAGGTATATGTATATATATGTATATATAGGCATATGTATATATATACATATATATAGGTAGATATATAAATATATATATACATAGATGCATAGATAGATATATAGATAGATAGACCAAACAAATATATATACATAAATATATACAAAAAATGTAATCTCTTTGTTTTTATTTGTTCTTTATTTCAGCCATATACATATGTTGGTATATTCGATTTGACACTTAGCCAAAATCTATCTTGTTTAATTTTTAAAGTCATATATATAAATATATTTAAATATCTATGTATAGATATAGATATATACATAGATATATAGATCTAGATAGATATATACATAGATATATAGATAGTGTAACACCCCTCCATTTTGTTCTTTTGATTGAACAGTGTTTGTTATGTATGTTTTGCTTTGTTAGCACATTGGTTATAAATTTGGTTACTTTGACCGCTAATTGTTAAAGCGATGAAAACACTATGTTTTGATGTGATGGTACTTCAATCAGATATTATTATTTCATGTTATGGGTTAAATTAGCATTTATGTGAATTATTGATGTTTATGCTTTGACTATATCATTGATGATTAGAAGCATTAGTTAGCGATATTGTATTGGTGAAGGGGACGGGATCACATCACTCGCATGAGAGCGCCCTGTGATTCCGCGATTTCCTCTTCATAGTGTGTTTTAATATATATATATGCACGTTTCGACACTCGTATTGTGTGCAGGATGCAGGTATAGGACATTGACTCCACCTGGTTTCACAAGTTTGAGCGTGTCCATCGACCAACGGTATCGATTGGGAGATAGTAACTAGGTTTTCTGTGCCAAGTCATCACCCTAGTCATAGTGTGTCGTCGGGTTGTTAGTTGGGATAAGTTAATTTCTTTGTTGCCTCTTCCCTCCTTGCTTGCGTATTTAAATTTGCAAGATAAATGGTGTTTGTTTTATTTATTTTCTTTGTCAAAATAAATAAATGAGTGCTTATTAATTAATTAGTTAATTTAATTCAATCAATAAAATAATCTAATCATGGGTTAGATCTATTTATTAATAAATTAAATTAAAATGTTGTGTTAGCATTATTAAATACTAAGATCAAATCAAAAATAGAAATTGCCTTGCATTCCTTTTTGAAATAAAATTAAAAATGATTTTTATGTTGTTAGTTTCCTCCTTGGTCTTGTATTTAAAATTGCAAGTTAAAAGTGATTAAATGGCTTTTGAAATTTATAAATGATGATGGTTTTGTCTTATTGAGATGTTGGAAAATTAGTGATTAATTAATTAATTTAATTTAATTAATAAAATAATCTAATTTTGAATTAGATTTATTTTATTGACTAATTAAATTAATAGGGATAAATTAAATCAATTTAGCCATGTTGGCATCTTTAGAATTTTGGATTAAATCAAAAATTAGAATTATGCTTTATATTTTACTTTTAGAAATAAAAGTTGAAAAGAATTTTATTTGTGAATTATTAAATTCATTTGGTCAAAGAAATTTAATTGCCTTTGGGGTTGTAAATAGATTTTTATCTCAAATAGTATTATGCAAATTACATTTGAAATATGAATTGTTTTAAAAGAATTAAAAAATAAAAATATCTCCATTTTTTAGCAATAATTTTTGGTGGGTGAGTCCATTTTAGGGCTTTGACTTTGACAAATTTGGGGGAGAAAATTTGATAAGGTAATTCATTTTTATTTTATTTAAAAAAAAAAAAAATTGGAATTGGGGAGAGCAAAAACTTGGATTGAATTTTTTTGAAGAAAATTGGGGAAGAAAGGATTGAAATTGGAGAAGCTAAATTGAACTCAAGGGAAAAATCTCCATTAAAAGCTTCAAATTCTTGGAGAAAAATCAGGTTCCTTGCTTGTGCTTTATTTTATTTTATTTTACTTGGAAAGAAAATTTCATTTTGTTCATGTTCTTGAAAGATTCAAGCTCTTGGGTAAAACCCATCATCTTAAGAATGAAGATTTAGAAGTGATAAGAAACTCCAAACTATGCTCACAGAAAAGAACAAAAGAAAACAAACCTCTTTTATCAATTTTTTCTAGTTTGCATTTCTTCAATATGATTGTATTGGAGCAAATTTATATATATAATGATATGTATATATACATATCAATATTTGAGAAAATATATACATATACATACCATATATATATACATATAAAAATAAAAAAAATTTGAAGGGAGTATTGACCCCCAACCGCCCCCCATGAGGGGGCGGCGTAGCTATGGGCCCCCATTGGGGCCCACAGTCACAGCAGCTCCACTTGGGTTGTATCCTCATAAATGGGCGTGGGTTTTTTATTATTTTAATTTTTTAAAATATAAATTCTTTTATTATATATATATTATATATATATATAATATATATATTATATATAATATATTATATTTGTTTTTATTTTATTTTTTTAAATATTTTAATATATAAATTTTATAATATTTTAATATTTAATATATATATATATATATATATATATCTTATATTTTATAGAATGTTTAAATATTATAAATTTGAAACTTTAAAATGAGTATGTGATTATTTTAGTTGAAGGAAATTGATATTATAATAAATAATTTCATTTTTTTTTTTTTAATTATTTTTAAACATTAAGTAGCATTGAACAAATGAAATTAAATGGTTAGCATTTTAAATACCTAAATGTTACTAAGGTGGTTTGATTTACTTAGAGCATATGCAATAATGCTATTTATTTAATTAATTTCATTCATTACGACATTGCTTGGATTGGGTTTAGGAAACCCTAACATTAGATATTGAGTTGCCTAAAATGCTTTTATATCATGTTTCGTTCATTCTCAATGTTAGGCAAATGGTGTTAATTGTCTAGTAAGTCTTCCAAAGGAGTCCTCTAGGTCGGGATGTTTCATGTATTGGTTCGTTTTGTGAATTGTCTTGGGAAGTGTGTAGAGTTGTATTATTTTTGTTGTACCCGGTTTCCACAAACGGGGAATTGTGCCTCCTTGGGATTAGGAGTGGTTTTGTGGTATGTGCCTCCTTTGGAAGGAGTGGGCTTTGGATTTCGTATTCCTCCAAGTGTTTGGAGTGGGGTTTGTTATATGTTGCCTCCTTGGATTAGAGAGGTCATCTTTCTAGTTTTCCATTGGATTATGGGTTCATCGTGTGTATTGTCGATAGGAGAGTGGCTCTTTGTGGGGGTCCGGCACACGAAGGGGCGCTAAGGTAACTCACCTAGGGTTTAATCAAGTGATAATCTAAAAGAATTAATGGGGAACTTCACACTAATAAAGTTAATGAATGCCTCTCTCATGAAGTATGCATTATTAAGGCTCGAGATGAGATGAGACGCATAGTTTTGTATGAGGGTTCGGCGGCTGGTAGAGGAAAGCCAGGGTAACCCATGATGGAGGTCCAGTAGCCTAGGAAGGTTGAGCTAGGGTAACTCATGGCAATTTATGTATGACACTCTCCCTACGTCAACAGTTAGTCAGTTATTGTGTGTTGTACAATGGTGTACTTGTCCTATGTAACCTGGAAGCAATGTATTGTCTTGTGAGTTTTCGTACTGTGTTAAGTGATGTTGTTTGGTATTTGGGTCAATTTAGTTATGTTTAGCCTTTGTCTAGAGGTAGTTGGTCTTGACTAGAAATCCTTGTTACTATCTCCTAGCACGGGGGGTGAGCCTTTGGGTTTCACTTGGTTGGGTGGAACGTGCACCTTACACCGTTGGCTTTGATCGTGATCATGTGGACGAGACTTTCATGTTGGGGAGCTTGTTGATTCCTGTTACTCTTCTAGTTCTATCATTCTAGTTATTCTTGTATTTCATTACCCCTCATTTGTATCGAGGTGGAAATTGTAATATATTATCATGCTTATTTGATTTACCTCATTCAGGGAATGAGTGTTGTAATTATATTGTAAACAATCGTTATTGGATATCATGTTGTATCTATTAGTCTTTGAAGTAATTATCCTGTATGGATTGTATGTACTTTAATTCCTTAATTGAATGATGTTATGTTTTATTTCCTTGGTTGTTTAATTCGGGTTTAAGTAATCTTTGTCTTGTAGCCTTAAGGGATGTTGGCAATGTGTAGCGAACTTGTATTTTATTGTACTTTAACAAAAAAAAAATTGTTGCGTTTGGTTAGTGAATTGCAACTTCCCCTAGGGTTGTGTGGCGGGGCATTATAGATAGATAGATATTGATAGATATACATATAAATAGATATATAAAAATATATATCTAGATAGATATATAGATATGTAGTCATCTCTTTATTTTAATTTGTTCTTCATTTCAGTCATATAGATATGTTCGTATATTCGATCTGAAAGTTAGTCAAATTTTATCTTGTTTAATTTTTTGTCATATGTATAGATAGATAGATATATAGATAGATATGTAGATAGATATACAAATAGATATGTATATAGATAGACTGAACAAAATATATATACTCAAATATACAGATATATAGATAGATATAAAGATATATAGATAGATATATATTTATCTCTTTGTTTTAATTTATTCTTCATCTCATTCATATACATATGTTGGTATATTCGGTCTGGCAGTTAGCCAAGTTCAAACTTGTTTCATTTTTTAAGTCATATAGATAGATAGATAGATATAGATAAATATATGGATAGATATAGAGATAAATAGACAATCATCTCTTTGCTTTCATTTGTTCTTCATTTCACTCATATACATATGAACTGGTATATTCGGTCTCAAAGTTAGCCAAAATTTGTCTTGTTTAATTTTTAAAATCATATTAATTTAGAAGTAATATATATCTATTTATCTCTTCGTTTTACTTTTTTCTTCATTTTAGTCATTAGACATATAGATAGATATACTGAATAATATATATATAGATATATAGATATATAGTCATCTCTTTGTTTTAATTTGTTCTTCATTTCAATCATATACATATGAATTGGTATATTTAGTTTGATACTCAAGAAAAATTATGTCTCGTTTACTCGGCTTGAATGGTGCACAATTTAAAAGCCTTATATCATTAAATAATCCAAAACCTCACACATCCCACTCACTTTTTCCAATCTCCTACATACATCTTCTAGAGTCTTCGTTTCCTTAAGCACTAATACATGTTTGACTCAACTCTCTGCAAAAAATTTTTGGCACCAATACATGTTCGGATCTACATGTTCTTCTGACCACTTGGCGATGGTGACTTACTCTTGTAAGGTATACATTGCTTCTTGAATTTTTTTTGTAAGGTAAACAATACTGCTTGACTTGCATGCTACCTCGTCTTAATTTTTCTCATAGGTTTTTGCTAGACAAATGGATAGTCAATCTAAGTACAACAACCCACATCCTTGATGACCTTCGTTCAACCTAGGTGAGGTTTGTAATCTTACTAAGTCTATACTATTGTCCTTTGTTTGTTGTTTCTTATTTACTTGATTAATTTGTTTGATTTTCATGTCATAGACTCTATATTTGGTAACTTAAAGGGTATGTCATTTTGTGGGTTCTTTTGAAATGAATATTTAAATGGCTAATGTGGTTTTTCATAGTTTCAAGGATTTTTCTTTGTGGGTGCTTCTAGATTTTCTTCCATGAAGTTCATGGCTCGTAGGTTGTTTATGAACGCTTCCAAATTTTGTGTTTATAAACACAATTAATTTTACAAGGAAAAACATGGTTCTATGTTCAAGTATCATTGTGATTTAATATATTTTCAGTAATATTTAGTGTGTTGGTTTCTTTGGTCTACTAGTTAGCTAAATTTTGCCTTGTTTCAATTTGTTAGGTCATATATATACATACATATGATGACATCAACTAAGGACCAAAGCCTTACAATGCATAGTTAATTCAATTTTAAAAAGTGGTCAAAACCATAGTTCACCTTGGATTAAATGGTGAAACTTAAAAGGTTAATTAAGCACTTTTGCAAGTAAACTATGACCTAGTAAACTTAGTGCAACTATAACAACTGCCAAACTCTTATGTCCTATTGTTTAAAGATTAAATAGTAAATTAAGCAACATGATTTCTATGATTCAAGTCAAAGGTGAAGGCATAGAAGAATACAATTGAAATAAGATTGTTAAGGACTAGCTAATATGATGTTTAAATCACCCCCCTTATAATAATTAAACATACGAAGAATTGTGAAGAGATCCTCTCAAGATTAGAATTTGGAGTTAAAACATTATCTAGAACTCATGCTAGTACCACTCTCTTATAAATGAGTTAAGAACTAAAGACTTGTTGTTGCCCAAGTAAGAAAGGATGCATGCCATATATAGGAAGTAATAACACACTCAACTACATGTTGAACTTGAAGGTTGTGTGCATGTCATCAGGATTGAATAATCAATTGTATGAAGTTATAAATTAAGTAATGAATTATGTGTGGTTCACAGTGTATTATGTGATGGGAAAGTTAAAATATATAGATAAGAGACACTAAAGTAGACTTGTAAAAACTTTCAACTAATGTGCATTTTATACCATTGACCATATTTACTCTTTGAGGTAAAATTATTTACACTTGAATGCAAAGGAGAAAGCTTAAAGGTAGATATAAATTTCAAAACTTCTACTCATTATGCATTTTTATGAGGTTAAATGAAATTGTGATTGTAACAACGATGATTACAACATGTGAGTAAATAGTTTAGATTTAGATAGCGAAATGCAAGAATTGTAAAAGATATTAATGGGTTGTGAGAATTACTATTCCACGAGTTATTATGTGTTTTATGCATCAAGTGTGTTTTCTTTTCTCATATTTCCATGTTTCAAATGAAAATGATTGACTCCTTTCCCTATTAAGTGAGAAATCTTCCTTAAAAAGGTTGTGAAAAATATAGTGGAATTACCCATATTGATATGTTAATGAACATAACAAACATAGTGGAATGAAAGAAGAAGAATAGTATGGATAAATATAGAAAACCGATCTTTGTCATATATGTGATGTCAAACACTTAGTGAGATGGGAAGTGTGGTGTGCCATGTATTGTTAAATTCTAGGAAAATGGAGTAATATACATAAGCTACATTTGTGCATCAACTAGAGATTCCTTTTACCTATGCAAAGTGAGTAGATATGTACAAAATTAAGAAGCAAAGTGAATATTGTTTAAAGAAAAATAAGTTTATGTAAGTGAATTGATTTTGTTCTACAATATGGTGAATTTCATAAAGTGTATTATGTTATGACATGTGAAGTGAAAACCAGTAAATGTGTTGTGCCCCAAGTATGAGATACGGGGTATCTGACTTGGGATAAGGGTGGTGGACATCTAGTATGATCCCCTATATGTACCCTTTGTGATGGCCTTTATGTAAGCTAGCTAGTTGTGAGTTCAAATAAATGTGTTATGTGTATAAGTGTGTTATTAAATGAAATGTGATGTATTCCTTTGTGTTAGTTTATTTTTATGTTAAATGTGTACCCCTAGCGTTTGGTTCCCCCCTTATGGGAGTGCGATGCCAGCTAGTGTAAATAGGGGTTGAGAGGCACATGTTCTCCCATCGGGAAATTATGAGCTCAGGGCGTTGTCCCTAATCCTGACAAAGGATCTATGTCGAGTCATTGTAATCCTCCCATGGACGTTGACCGTGGCCTACTCCCCCACATATGAGAGCCACACTTGTTGGTTCATAGTGCAAACCTATTCCTTGATGTTATAACCCATGGGTAAAGGATGGAATTTTATGGACCACCAGTTACTTATAATTATGTGGTCGGGGACCATAGTGATTTATATTTATGTGGTCGGGGACCACCAGTGATTCATATTTATGTGGTCAGGGACCACCAGTTACTTATATTTATGTGGTCAGGGACCACCAATGATGCAAATTTATGTGGTCAGGGACCACCAATTATTCATATTTATGTGGTCAGGGACCACCAGTTATTGCATGCTATCATATTTATGTGGTTAGAGAACCACCATTCCCCTCCTCCCCTTAGGTGGCTTATCAAGTCACGTGGTGCTCGTAATGTGCAGATTTTATTGTTGGAATATGAATTATTGGTAATTCTTGATTGATGTTTTATTTTATTATGTGCCAGCAATGTGGAGCTTTTCTATTTATTGTATTAGGCTATTTAGCCACTTGAAGGTTGTTATAGTCCAAATTGCCTCAAGGACTTATTTAATTTCATTTTTGAATTAAGATTGGAATGTTGAAATGTAGCTACAATTGATCTTTATTTGGTTTTCTCTTGATTTTATAATTTTATGTTTTATTGAAACATTGGTTTATGATCTTATGATTTCTCGACTTGAGGCTTTCTTAATGTTTTCTAACTGCTGGTAAACGTGGTGTAATGTGACATATGTAAACTGCCATATCCCGAGGGGTTCCCTGGCAGGTCGTATAGGGGAGTAGATGCGCTGGGGAATTATTTTTGAAAAGGGGTTGTGAATGGGACCGGTATGGGACGGTCATTAATCCATTCTTCCCCTCATTCTATGATTATTCTTATCTATGGAGGAGTCCTTAGAGAAGGGCCTCAAGTGGTATCCAAGAATATCCATCCTTGTAAACCCCATTGAGCCTTGTGATGTGATTTATGTGTAATTTTTGTGATGTATGGGTAAATTTGTGAATGAATGACATGAGAAAGTACTTGACTATTACGTGAGAAAGAAAGTGACAGATAAAATTGAGACTATTATTCTTGAGACAGGAATTGATATTAGAATGAAAGTATTTTCTAACATCATGAGTGATGTTTATGATGCAAAAGAGAACCTTGAAGGGTGTCTAAGGATGTTAAGATGTGTGGGATATATGTTGATTTCAAAAATATTAACTACATGGATGGCTAATAAGATTTGTGACTATATTTTGAATAAATGTTCTATGGTGGAAAATTTTGTTCTGAGCATTTAGATGTTTGATTCATGAAAGGGATTATTTAATGTGTGCTTAATGGTTGAATGCTATGATTTCTTCATCAAGAAAGTATAGTAATTCATATTCTAATATATTTATATTCATTGCTATATTGAGATTTATTTTCCTGACCTTAATGACTTCCAAGAGGAAGTCTAAGCTAAGGGGAGGGGGATGTAAGACCCCGTTTCACACGTGATTAATGCTAAACCTAATTTGTGATATGATTTTCTTAAATTGATGATTAGATATATTTTGGATGATAAATAAGGTGATATTTTGGCAAAATCCTTGTAATTTCATTTTGACATTATGTTCTATTGTCACTACCATGAAGGTGTAATACACTAGTATACTATGGAATACAAATTGAGATTTAAATGGATTATTATATGGTTAAAGTTTAGAATATTCAGCTAATAGATTAATGTGATATACAATGTTACTTATGATCATGTCGGTAATGTGCAGGAAGGCAACAGTGTTAGCATGGGAAGGGAGGACCATCGGGGAGAAAATCAAAAGACATCTTCTTGAGGATATAAATTTAATATGTTGATAGGTTAAGAGGTGAAGGTTGATATTAAAGGTATAATTTATTTTGGTTTGTGAGAATATTTAATTATATGGGTTAGGGGTTGGGAACCCTTACCCAAGTGTGAAACTCGGATGGATCTTTAAGTGGGTCTTTAAAGAGGGTTGTTGGTCAATTTACTTGGTTGGGATGCAAAAATAAACCCCCTAGGGTCTATACCTTAGTGGTAGGGGTCAAGTGGGCATGCAATAGGGTCCCAAGGACATAATTTGACTCTTGAAAAGTCACCATAATGAAGAGTGGCGAATTTTGAGGAGAGGATGGGAGGTGAAAAGATTTGGGGTTGTCCAAGTGCATGTTGCCTCTTTAATGAGAAAAGACTCTCATTGAAGAAGGGAGGTACACTCCACACCTCCCCATCCAAAAAGTTGCAAGTTGAAACTCCTATATAGTTGGAGAGGGAGGATGAGTAGGGTGTTACCCACTTCTCCTCTTGGAGAACTTGAGTGAAGATGGTAGAAAGAATGAGAAGAGGAGGGGAGTCCATCTCTTTGGGAGGAAAGTGATCATGATGGCTTGACTTGGAGAGGAAATATGGAATAAAAGAGAGTTCAATCCCTTCACCAATCCCTTCACCTAAAGAGAAGAGATAAGTTTTTCTATTTCCATTTCCCTTGTTATTGGTTGTAAGAAGGTGATATAGGGTATGAATCATGGTTGAAAATAGAAAGTAAAGAGACCATATGTATGAAATTTGTGCTATGTTAGTTTTATTCCTTGTAAGAATGAAAAAAAAAAATACTCCATGTATCATCATGGAGTTAAAATAATTCCTTGCTCGGGGGTATGGCTAGAGCCCATGAGGCTCCATGACGCCATTACGGTAGGGTGGAGAGCAAGCCTTACTTAGTTGTATGTCATGCATTATATTTTTTTAAATTAGTTGTGATGTGAAAGGATAATAATGGTTGTAATCTGAAGGAAAATAGAGAAAGAGCAAGCTGCAGTCAATTTGTGTGTCATTCATTTTGTTTCTTAAAATTAGTTGTAATATGGAAGATTTAAAAAAAACAAAAAAAAAAAACAAAAAGTTATATTGGATTGTATTGAGGAAAGAGAAAACACCTTTTAAGTTGCAATAAAACTGTGGGAAAGGAGAGACACTTGCATTTGTTATTAAAGAAAATATTCTGTAAATTGGTTTATATTCTCTTCCACATTTAGACAACCGTATGTTCATTGAGTAGAAGAAAAGAATAGGAGAGAATTGGGAACTAAGTATGAGTAAGGAATCAAATTTTATTGAATTAGTCTTTTGTAACAAAGGAACATATATGCAAGGAATCCATAATCAATTTCCAGCAAAGGGAGTGCTCAAGATAAATAGTAGTTTCCATTTGGCCCATTGATAATAGAAATGTAGGTTCTGTCATTTTACCATACTTGAAAATGGGAACCTGCATGTTGGTACCAAAGCATGAGTAAATTCAACCATCTTGGAAATCAGGATATACAAAACACTTTTGTCTTGCACATTATAAATTGTTATGCAGTAGGCTAAATGGATTTCATAGTAAGTCTTTATGAAATGAATAGTTTGCTTATCAATGTGTATTTAAATAAACAAACCATTGTTGCCAAATATGGAGTTCATTTCATATCAGTATTTCAACAACGATATATTAGTCCCAGCAGTAAATATGTAAATTACATTGAATATACCAGGAAGAATAAAAATAAAAATTATATATTCTACCCTAAATGTAGGTACAAATCATACTTATATTCATAAAACTGCTAACATGGTATAGCCAAATATATTCCATCTTATGAAGTAATAATACAAAGGAGAGAAGAAGCAGATATAGATACAGGAAAAAGGAAACAAGGTAGAAACCCTTGAGGTCATGGTTGTGCAGGGCCGAGGGCCTGCATAAGGGAAGAACCTCTAGGATTCAGCCCCTACAACCAAGAGAAGTTGCCCCTCTTTAAACCGCTCTGCTTACAGATTTAAGGAATTAAACCTCTATCGGTGGTTGTGAAGGGTGAGTCCACGAAGTAGTCCCATTGAGCTATGGCACCTAATCATAGTATTCCCAGTATGAGCAGAACAACATCCTCCTTCGTTGTAGATTGGCATTCACCAGTCCTCCGGGCGGTAGCAAAATAAAATAAAATATAGCGAATGGATGTTGGTTGTGGGAAGATTGTGAAATCAAACCGCCTCTGCTGCCTGCTTGACGTGCCAGTATGCATATTAAATGGTAATATTGCTAGCGTAGTTAATACGGCTTACCTTCCAGGCTCGATAAGTCCTCTGCCAGTCTAGAGACCTCAGAACGGTTAAATCAATCGAATCAATTCCCCATTTATTGCTTGGCCAATGTTTGGTAGGCAGAGAGATTTAGGGGATGCATTATGTCAAATCGAGGCCTAGAAATCTGGACTGGTCAGATGCAAAGATTGTTTCCTTTTAATGCTTTAAATTACCCCTTCTTGAAAACTTGGTCACGCAATCTGTAGTGATTCTGCCATCGTACCATTTTATCATAGTGTCCCTTCCAATTCAAAGGTTGTGTTATGATAGCCTAGCCAACGAATTTAATTCCCCACCTAACCGATCCCTTGCAAGCTTGGCAGATTTTAGGGAAAATTTGTTAGTGTGGCTGTCAGTTTCATGGATGATAGTGGGTCTGTTCATCATCAATTTCGTTCTTGAGGGTGTCATGTAGTTTTGGCAATGTTGGAGCTTGTATTCACCGCTACCACACATTGCTGTTGGGGAGGATAATACATGATAATGTTACCCATGCTGTTATCAGCAATAATAACAATAGTGGCAGATTTGTGAGTGAGTGAGCATCTTACGTGGAGTAGAAACACATAAATACCCCACCGCTCATCCACTCTCATCTCGCTGGTACTATCTTTCGCTTCTCCAACTTGGCGAACAACAGCATGAAATAAGGTTCTGACGACGGTTTTAGAGTATGTTTATTAAAATGAAAATTACAGTCAAGGTCGTAATAATGAAACACGTTTTTTTTAACATTACGACATCCAATATCCTACGTAGATAAGTATATACTAGCATAATTAATTTAAGATAGTATGTTCCATTAATCCCGAGTCAAACGCATTTTAGCCGTGAATAGGAAAAAGAGATGGTTCAGCCTATAGCCTAGTTTTATATTATCCTCTCATTCAAGGCTGTAGTTTCATTCGTATGAAAACACTCATAGTGGTGCTAAATTTAAAGATAAATAAGGAAACCGTAGATATCTTCCACGTGAAACTAAAACATGTTCAGAGGGAGCTCTTGACAAAATAAATAAAATATATGCTGATAATATTAGCCAAAGGAATAACCACGGCTCTTTTAGTGGTAGACATTTTAATATAATCTAAAAAGGAGTGATGGAATTAAATTAAAATAGACGTGTTCAAGTAAATTTAAAAAGTAAGAAAATAAAAGTTAAAAGGAAGGGCTACGTGACTTATTAACTTAGAAAATTAAGTACTAAATATTTTTCATTTATTAGATTTTAAGTTATTTTACTTTATTTTAAATTATGGTTAAAAATAAATAAAATTATATGAGTAATTTCTTTTAGAAAATAATAATAATAAGGATTATTTTATTATATACATATAATGTGTAAATGATACTTAAAATTGGTATTTAGGATGTTATAATTTTTAATGGGGTAATATGCTTAATTAGTTAATAAAAGTTTTGCATGAGTATGAAATTGGCTGAGGAAAATTACTTTATGTTTGAGAGGAATTTAATATTATTAAGTGGATACATATTCTTGCATGAATATAATTAAGACTACTATGAAATGGATTTAATAAGGATGATATGCTTAATGATAATATTATTAACATTTATGTTTCGATTATATTAATCAAATAATACTGTCATTATGCAAGTGATCTGTCAATAGCAATGTATTGTTAATTAGTAATAAAGGGGGGGGGGTATCAAATAAGTAGATAATACGATGACAACAATAATCTAGACTTTGTTGGACAAGTAATAATTTTTGTCATGAGTATTCATCTATTGCATAATATTAGCATCCTTATTACTATGTTATATTATCGTCAAAACCAGGACAACTATTGATATTGGCCTACCTATTTTACATTAATTACTATTGCAATTAAGTTTTAAATGCATTCTATTGGATAATCAAAAGGAAGTGGTAATAATGTTGATAAGAAAAGAAATAATTGTTACTATTGATGAATCATCTTTGGCTAATTATTAATAATGTTTGTTCTTAGGTCAATAGCGAGATTGCCACCCCACAGTTTGTATTATATAAGAGTAAGGATACACTAATACTAATTCGAGGGTGGTATTAAAATAGTTAAATGGGTGATATCAATATTAGTATATGTTATTTGATGAGATTAGATAATTCAGTATCCATGAGAGGGGATAATGTAAACATAAGCAACATTGCTAATAGGAATAATTGATAAGACCGATAAGAGTCGTGCTTATAATATAATGGGACCAAGAGTAAATTTAATAATTATATTACTAATATGATATAAGTGTGATATTTCAAATAGAGTTAATATCAATACTGCCATCCCATTTGAGTCAGCAGTGAATATGATTACTAATTCTCATTTTAATATGGGTGTTTATGATAATGAATAATATAAATATTAATACAAGGATTAATAAGTGAAACCTAATATTAGTATTAATATTGTACAAGAACCAATGTGTTTAGTGGCGTGCATAGCACAAACGATCATAATTGTTACGACATTGGTAATAATACCATTAAGGTGGAATAAAAATGATGCGTTGTATGATAAATTGGAAATGGATATTCAATCAATACTTTAGACCAATTGGAAGAGACATTAACTTAGTTTGATCATATCGTAACTACTGCATCTGTGTTAGCAACATTATTATCATCAAGAACATTCCTACCACTGAAAGTTTCTCTCATCAAAACTAACATTTCTTTCCTTTCATAAAGAGTTGTGTCATACTATTAAGTAGAGTTAAGCTCTAGAGGGTAGGTCATGTTGTGGTGACATGACGTGTAAGATCTAAAGGGTGGGAAAAAAAAAAAAATTGTCATGTTTTTCTAGTGAGAATACCTGGGCATGACATATATGTACATATATACATATATCTATGTATATATATATATATATATATATATATATATGTGTATATATATATATATATATTAAGTATATATATATGATATATATATAGATATATTATACTATATGTATATATATGTATATGTATGTATGTATATATATATATATATATATATATATATATATATATATCTTTTAATTTGTTCTTCATTTCAGTCATATAGATATGTTATATATATTTAGTTTGCTAGTTAGAGAAATTTTGTCTTTTTTTTTTTTAATTCATATATATATGTGTATATATATAGATGTATCAAACTATATATATATATATATATTGTGTGTATTTATAGATAGATAAACATAGATAGATATAGATAGATAGATAGATAGATAGATAGTCATATCATTATTTTAATTTGTTCTTCATTTCAATCATATGAATATATGTATAATTTTGATCTAATAGTTAGAGAAATTTAGTTTTGTTTCATTTTTTGTCACATATATACATATATAGATGAATAGATAGATAGACATATAGATATATATATATATATATATATATATATATATAGTCATATAGTCATATCTTCCTTTTAATTTGTTCTTCATTTCAACCATATAGATATGTATATATAAAGTCAGTTTGATGGTAGAGAAATTTTGTCTTTTTTCATTTTTTAAGTCATATATATAGATAAATAGATACATATTTAGACAAATAGACAGAACTCGATATATAGATAGATATATAAATACATGTATAGATAGATATATATAACTTAACCAAATTCAATCTTATTTTTACAAAATTTAGGTTAGTTTATTAACTCCATAATGAAATATATAATCAGATTTAGTTAACTTAGTCCATAATAGAATTTTTAAATATGAGAGATATAGTTAAGTCAGACTAATTTTCTTTCATCCATTTGTATGTTTAGGTATATGTATGTATGTTTACACATATGTGTGTATGTATATGTGTATATGAGTATGAATGTATGTGTGTATGTGTTTATATGTATGTATCTAAATATATTTATATTTATGTATACACATATGCATGTATGTATGTAAATATATTTAATATATATGTATGTATGTATACATATATACATATATGTATGTATATATACATATATGTATGTATATATTAATATATATGTATGTATATATACATACATATATGTATGTACACATATATGCATATATGTGTATATACATAGATGCATATATATTTATGTATATGTGTGTGTATGATAGATATAGTGAACTATGAATTCAATTCAACTTTTAACTAGTATATTTGAAGGCCATGTCATAAACATTTAAGAATGATATTCATTCATAGTTGTATATTTATTTCATACATTTGTTATTTGAAAAAGCACCCATAAAATAACATAACCTTCAAGTTATAGAATACAAGATAGATGGAAACACATGTGAGAGCATAGCATTTAAATACAAACAACTGAAATCAATTAATGAGGCTTGAAATTACTTTATATGCGAGGAATTTTTTTGGAAATGGATAATAAGATGCCCGTCATAATAACCTAAGGAATGTTGCATTTATGTATAAGGTGAAATTATTTTATTTTATTTTAAAAGTGAATTATTAAGTTAATTAGTTGCATACATTCATTAAACTATCTTTGACGTTACACTACTTTGAGACTTCATAGTTGGCTTTAGTATTTCGCATTGCACATATTATTTAACATAAGGATAAACATTAAAGATAAACATTGCATAACATTTGAAACTCCATTCAAGATAACATAAAGCACTAACATGTTTCATACATTGCATTTGATAAAATATACAATACTCATCCATCTGATGAGGTAGTTCAATAATAATTACAATTACATTTAATGTTCACCTCATATATAATTGAGGGATGTTTTCAAATACAAGATTTACAATTTACAATGATGAAGTACACATAAGTTTCCAAGTGTGAGCTCTCCATCCATGAAGCTCTTGATGCCATGATCACAAACTAGGGACCCAACGGAGTAAGGTGCACATTCCACCCAACCATGTGGTACCCGTAGGTCCACCCCCCGTGCTAGGAGATAGTAATATGGTTACCTAGACATAATCTACTAACCCTAGACACAAGTACATAACAAACTAATGGTTACATTGCTTCTAGATTTTACATAATCGAATGTACTAAGTACACAAGGTTACTTGTTACTTGGGTGGAGTGTCGTCACAACATTACCAAGGTTACCACAGTGTTTCTTCCTAGGTTCACGGCTAGCAGGTTGCCACTGGTAACCTCTCTTCGCAACAGGCCCCATTGCAAATCATTGTGGAATCGAATGTCTTTTGATGAAACAAGACACCGATTTTCCATTCCAGGCCTTCTCATCTTATACTCAAGACTGAAGTAGCTCAAGAGTCATAAGCGAGGCATAATCATCTTGTTAAGAGTTTTAATCTAACTACTGTGTAATTTAGTTATCACTGACTTACTAACTCCTTGTAAGTTACCCTGACACCACTTTGTGTGTCGGCCCTTACAAAAAGCCACTCCCCTAAACATAACATAGGTATACTAGTTTTCTTGGCTAATATTTACAAAGTGTACAAACATACAAAATACAATTTCAACACTATTCATTACAAACATCAAAATCTATGTTCACAAATATGAGGTATCTAAATACCATACAAAAACCATGTACACATCTTTAACCAACACCTGAATTCAACTTAACAATCACAATCCCCACTTTTACAATTGGTCTGGAAGACTTGAACATTTATTACAATTCCCAATTTGCCCAACAAGAAACTCATAATAGAGCAAATTAAAAATAAATGTCTACCATTCAGATTTATTAAATCCAATCAGGCAATAATTCGAAGTATAAAATTAATCTTCTAAGGTAAAATTTAACTTCTATACATTTTGAACAACAAATCCACAATATGCCCAATTTCATAATCTTTTACTAAAATAAAATCCATCTAAACTTTAAAAACATTAGATTAATCAAAATACCAATAACTTTATAGTAATGAATTAATTATTAAATGTCTATATTTAAACATTTAATAAACTACTTTTTAATATCCTACTTATAAAACCAATTTATATGTTTCTAAAATCTTTTAAGAATAAATTAATATAATTAATATATTCATTTTCCAGATATAGATATATATATATATATATATATATATATATATAAATGAAACTTAAAAAATGAAATTCGAATTTTTATATATATAGCAATAAAATGAAAATCGAATTTAACACATCTTACAAAATTTACATATGAAATTTTAAATA